>JABUQX010097442.1:0-17770 GCA_015478945.1 Trachelipus rathkii | reverse complement strand
CATGCGTAAGCTTTGACTTTCGGTTGGTGCTCCCCTTTAACCCAGGAGTAACCGAGCGGAATAAATCCATGTCGGCCCCAGTGGCGGGGTCCCCAAGCACCCTTACTATGATTTAATAAGCGCCGAGTCTCCAAGCAGCTGATATCGAAAAGCAGATACTGTAGGAAAACTCGTTCCGCAGCATTGCCTTCTTTTTTGGGGGGAGGCGGATTGGACAGTGGTTCTAGAGTGTCCGTACAATTGTCTAACCGGACGACGCTCGTTGGCGATCGGCTTTCGTGTCCTGTTAGCGCCGCCTTTTGAAATTTTTCTTCCTCTTTATTATTGCAAATTGTACCCGCAACTGTTGTCGGTGCCCGATGTTGCGCGCTTGCTTGACTTTGTTGGGTTGCTACCTGTAACCCCAGAGTACCCGAGCGAGGAAAATGCCATGTCTGGCCCCCAGTAAATGCCCTAGCGGGTTCCCAAGCACCCTTTCTAGCGGGATTTTAAAATGAACGGCAGAGTTCCAAGCCAGTGATATCCGGAAGTAAGCAGGGGACTAAAAGAACCTGTTCCGAGTTGGCGTCTTTTGGGGGAGGAAGAAGCGGATTGGACCAGTAGGGTATTAGAAGGTCACCTGTACATTGTTCTCTAAAAAAAAGCGGCGACGCTCGTTGCGATATTGGTCGGTCCCGTAGGCGCCGGTTGAAAATTTTCTTACCGTCTTATTATTGCAAAAATTTGTTCGCAACTGGTGAATTGTGCCCAGTTCGGCGTCTGCTTGACTTTGTGGTGCCTCGGTAACCCAGCAGATACCCGAGCGGAATGCCATGGTGGCCCCAGTAGGGGTCCAAAGCAGCCCTTCTATGATTATATATATATATATATATATATATATCATATATATATATATACTTAGTAATATATATATTATAATATATATTATATATATTATGATATATATATATATATATATATATATACTATATATATATAAATATATAGATATCATATATATATATGAACTATGTATATAATATTATATAATATAATATATTATATATATAATATATATATAATATATAATATATATATATATATATATTACTATATACTATATATATGATTATATAGACTGATATATATATATAATATACTTATATATATATAAATATATAATATAATAAATACATATAGATATATATATATATATAATATACATATATATATATATATATATATATATATAATTATAATATATATATATATATATATATTATATATAATATATATATTATATCATATATATTTATATATATTATATATATATATATATAATAATATAAATATAACTATATATATAATATATATATATATATAAATACATATATATATATATATATAATATATATATAATATATATATATTATATATATATTATATCTATATATATATATAATATATAATATAATATATATATTATATATATATTATATATATATATACTTTATATAATAATAGATATATAAATATAAATATAATATATAATAATTTTAAATATATACATATATAATAATTAGCTATTTAATTAAATTCAATTTAAATATTAAATAAAATTAATAAATTATAATTATATTAAATATAAATAACTAATATAAATAAATTAATAATATAATATATATATATAATATAATAAATTATAACGAAAAAATACATAAATATACTTTAATTAATATATTACTATATCAATTAATAAATAATTATAAATTATATATTATCGAAATATTAAACTATATTAAATTATATATATTAGTTTATTTTTTTATAGATATCGATATACCAATATTTGTATAGAAATATAATAATATTAAATAATTATATAAATTAAATATTATAACTATATTAAAATATTTATAAAGTAATAGTTATAGATATGATCTTAAATGAGTGAGATTTGTATTTATATAATAATATAATTTGTATCATGCAGGGAGTATTTTTTTTTCTTAGGTGAATATGAATATAAATTAAATATAATATTATATACTAAACATATTATATATATATAAAATATTATAAATTAAATATTATAAATATCTATAATAATTACATTATCGATATATAATTTTTATTATACATTATAAATTATAATATATAATAAATTAAATATTAATTATTATATATAAAATAATAAATAATATTATTAAATAATAACCTATTAAATATTTGACTTATGAGGAAAAGAATGTAATCATTTAACACGGCAAAAATTATCTTCAATACCATTCTCATAATTCTCAAATAACTACAATAGCTACGAGGCGAAAAAGGATAATACATTGCTGAAAATTCTGGACTACCTAAATATTTTAGTAGCGTTTTGTACCTGAGTAAAATATTTTAAAAAAAAAATTAAAAAAAAATAAAAAAAAAAAAATAAAATAACTCTTACATTACAATAGCTACAGCGAAAAGAATACATTTGAGAGAGATCCTAGGATGAAAATCTTATAGACAAATAGAGAGAGAAATTGCAGTTTTAATGGAAGGATAAAAAGAATTTATGGCAATTTCTACAGGATTTAGGTAATAATAATAATAATAATAATAGAGATAACCATTGTTGTTGAGACATCTTGGAGAGACCTATTATATTGGCTTACTACAGTTAATATAATAGACTTTAGTAGATGTGGCTGTATTTTTATTAATATTTTTTAGGTTTGCATTACTAATATTAACCATATCTAAAAATTTTCACCAGAGATATTCAAAAAATGTAATCATCTATTCTAACTAAGTTGAATTAGAATCTAATATATTGAAAATTTTAGAAGTAATTAATTATTTTTTTTAATTAATTTTTTAATTATTTTAATTAATTCTTTTAGTTAATATATTTAATAATACAAAAATATTTTTCCGCACTAGAATAATAATATGGAACCATGAGCATTCAGGCAAAGTTCAACTCTTTCCCTAAGAATTAATACTGACAGTTATATGTTAAGTTTAATTTGAGATGATGAGAATAGGAGAATGAGAAGATTGGAAAAAATGTAATAATGTCTGCTTGTGTATTAATCAGAAATACATCTTTCCCCATAAATAACATATATGAATAGTAACTAAATAATATATTATTAATAAGTTATTAATATACTATAATATATTGGGAAAGATGATTCTCATTAACATATTTATTGTAGTAACAGCATAAAAATCCTTGCACATACAATAATACTCATCTCATACAATCTCAAACACACTACAATAGGCTACAGGGAAAAGCGCAATTAACAAATTTGCTGGCTAGCATAGTGTCAATGTTGAATAGACGAAGAATTGTAAAAACAAAAAAAAAAAAAAAAAAAAAAAAAAGAAAAAAAAAAACTCTAAAACTCAATAGCTACGAGCGCAGAAAATAACCATAATTAGTTCTGATGAAACTAACCTGCGCGCTAAGTGATTGTGTCCTAAATGAGAAAGTTACCGACCTAAGAGTAAAAAAGAATGAATAATAAAATAAATAACAAGATAATTTATATAAAAAAATGAAAAATTGTGTGCGATAAATAATAGTAGATATGTATTTATTGATAGAGGCAAACTTTAGAGACTCTAATTTATAGTGAATCCCCCACTTACTCAGATCTAAGAATAAATAGACTTTATATTTAAATTTTTTTTTTTTTTATTTTATTTACTAACACATAAAACGGAAAATTACCCCAACAGTGCTAATCATGTATACTCCACGCCACACTAAGAGTAGGACTCAGGAGTCGGGTGAATAACATAATATCAATATAGATATTCATACAATATAATAGACACAGGGTCTCGGTTCGGTGCCATATCCAGACTAGATGAAACGCAATAGTATTACAGGATAAAGTAAAAGATTGAACTACGCTTCATAATAAGGGTATAGTAGGGGTAAAACCTCTCACCTTTCCGCCGCCCATATACCGGCTAGGGTCTCGGAAACTCTCTCTCTGCTTCTTTGGCCCAATCACTTTGTCTGTTTTTTAACACTTGTTTCACAAGTTTTTTTTTGGTTTCAATTTGCGATGCCTTCCAGGCATTCCTCAAAAAATAGTGTGTTTCGACAAAAAAGATAAAAAATGACTCCTCCCGTGGCAAAACTTGTGAGTTAAAAAAATATGCTAAAACTACATGAAGTAAACCCGGGATTTATATACTAGGGTGTCGGCAAACATTTGCCCCACACCACGTTCCTCCCCCCGCCCCCCTCGTCCACCGTTACGGCCGCCGCGACCCCTTATAAATTTTTTTAAAGTCAGATAATAATAATAAAAACACAGTACAAAAGAATTAATCTTTAGTAATGGAAACTCCTAATTCTATATGAAATTTATAGTATCCAAAGAGTGATAACCCAAATATGTGTGAGAGAAGGAAAAAAACCACCATCAAAGTAACCCTCTCATGAATTTGCCTTGGCGCAAAATTTGCATCCACACCGTTACGTGCCTTGGTTCTACACCCCGTATCGGGCTGCCGAGCGTCCTTCAACAATTGCGCGTAAACGATCTTTGACTGTCACTGTTTATACAAATTATCAATCATTCTAATTTCATTTGGATTTCTCTTTATAATACCTTTTATCAAACACATTAAAAATTTAGTTATATTATTTATTTATAATAATACTACTATATTAATTCACTAATGATTAAATATTTTAATAAAATTCACTTATAAAAATTATTAATATATTTATAGTTAAAAAATATATAAACACACCTTATAAACATAAAAAAAAATTATTTATTAAGATTAGTTTATAATAAATATAAATAACACTATTTACCACTAGCTAAATACAAATTTCTTTTATTATTTAGATCTGATTCTTTGGGCATCATTGCGCGTATTATAACAGTTATAATCATAGGTATTATTTTTATATATATAAGTTATTAACTGAGTCTGAGTCCAGGATTTGGAATATATCTTAATTATAATTACAAATTTGTAATATGATATGGATATAGTATTATACCCGAAAAAACACAGCCAGTATTATGTTATATTTTAGTATTTTCTTTTTTATTTTTTTTTCCACATTTTCGCTAACTACAAATTTTACAAGAGATCCATAAATAAATGGTAAGTCCTACATTTTCGCATGTCGTGAGGTTTGATTAAGTTTTGAACGAATCTTTTTTTTCTTTTTTGGAAATAAATATAAAACATCACATTTCTCTAGTCACTTAAAATTGGACAGCAAATAATCTTCAAGATCAAAATGATTATTCCTATTT
Source organism: Trachelipus rathkii (assembly GCA_015478945.1). Taxonomy (NCBI): domain Eukaryota; kingdom Metazoa; phylum Arthropoda; class Malacostraca; order Isopoda; family Trachelipodidae; genus Trachelipus; species Trachelipus rathkii. The sequence continues at coordinate 12,497 of JABUQX010097442.1, read as the reverse complement.
CCCTAGTAATATTGATAAGTATTTTAGAGATAAGCAGTAGAACATAAGGAAAATTTGGAAGAAATTTTCTGCCTGTATTAGATACGAAGACATACTCTTTGCATAATAAGATAACTCACAATCATAACTAATTATATATACTCTATATGAAAATTTAAGTTATTGAGTATCTCAAAATTTTAATATAGGAAATATCAACTTATATATACTAGTTATAAATATTAAGTTGTATGGTAGCAGTATTTTGTCACATACTAATATCATACTACACTTAACCGTACGCGTAACAAAACGTCTATATATTAGGGACGCGCGGATGAGTATGATATACTCATAAATCATAGGTAAATTTAATTAAATATATAATAGTAATAATATATAATAAAAATAATAATATAAATAATATATATAAATTAAAAATTATAAATAATAATAATAATTTTAATAAATTATAAATGTATATAATATAATAATTTACAATTAGAGCATATAATATAATCTATATAATAAATAATAATTGTAAATATATTAAAATAATAATTAATAGATATAACATAAATTAATATAATTAATATATAATAATATATAATATAATTCATATGTATAATATAAATATAAAATTAAATATATATAATATAATATTAATTAATAATATTTATATAATAATTAAAATTATAAATTATAAATAATAATTAATAATATAAATAAGTATAAGATTAAATACTATTAATTACATGATGATATTTAAAAAAAAATGGTTATAAATTATTAATTTTTATTGAAGCATTTTTAATAATATTATATAAGTTAATATATTAATAATTAAATATAATAATATTATAATAATATTAAATATAATGGATATAATAAGTTACTCGATTAAATATGATAAATAATCATAAACATAAATTTATAATTATAACTATCACGCAATAATATTATAAATATTTAGATAATAATTAAATATATTAAAATAAATATGAATTAAATAATAATAATATAACATAATTAATATATTTTGAAATAATGAATCAATATGTAAATTATCAAGATTTATATTAAATGCAACTCAAAGATAAAATTCATTTTAGAAAATAAATATTAATGATTTTCGAATCACCTCCTGATTTTATCTCTTGTTTGAATAACTCCACTAAGAACCTTATAGACTAATGTTTAAAGTTCCTTATAAAACTACGTACAGAATACCACTAATTAAGAACGAATAACCAGTTGAAAAATATATTAAAATAATAATCCTAAAACGTACCTAAGTTCCAATACTAAATTCAAATTCTAATGAACTTTATACAAATATAAAAAATGTTGATAATCTCAATAAATTCCCATGTAGAGCACGTAAATATAATAATTAATAACTCATTCATGTTTCATATTTTCATTTAAATATACATCTAATTGAGAAAATAAATATCAAGATTCAATAAAAAAAATTTAATTTATCAATCTTGACGCCTTTACTGCACTAAACTGAACGACGAGGATATAGCAGAAACTTTCACAGTAAATTTTCAGTTTTTATGCTTTCCGTTGAAGCTTTTTCTAACTCAGAAGATCTTTCACACTAATACTCATAACTATTTAATTAATTATGTGAGAATATAAAATAAAAAATAAGAGGAATGATTGAATATGTACCAATAATAATATAATTCAATAATATAGTTTAGTGGCAATAACATTATACTAAAAATGTTCCTATGCACGAGATAATTGGAAAAAGAGTACCTAAATTAATGGATATTATAATGAAGATAATGTAATGCATCTTATCCACCCCTATCGAGTTATGTTTACTCATTGTTAGATAATCTATTATTCATCTTAAATAAATTACAATAATACACAACCTTACCTGCTAATAATTAATTGTTATGTATATAATAATAACAATACAAATTAACGATTACGTAAACATGAAATTGTTCTTTCCCCAAACGGAAAAATTTTATATATTATTATGAGAAGTGTCATTAGTGGTAAATATAATAAACTATATTACAACAGTTATATCTCAATATATAAAATATAATAATTTATGTGAGTGAATAAGATACTTATTACTAAAGTCTATGAACCTGTAAAAAACAGTTAGACAACCTTAATAATAGAGCACTATAATCATTGTAAGCAGACTTCGTATAGCCTGAAAAAATATGATTTCATATATACCTTATTAAATTAAAAATATATATCCAATTAAATAAGAAGTACTACAAGTAAACAAGATAAGTATACAGTCTAATCTCCATAATAAGTACTATCAATACTACATTAAGAAATAACTTATCGACAAATTATTATTTCTGAACCTAAGAAAATTATGTAAAGCATACAAAGTGAAAATACTATCATAAACTAATAAATCAGAGAGTGCGAGCAACTTATACTCTAATCCGTAACTAAATTAATAACTTATTTAGCATAATTGAATAAATACATCAATCTGATATAATGGAACTATAATTCTAACAGGATAACTAAAAAAACTTAAAATATTCAATAATAATATAATAATATAAATTAATAATAATAATTAATAAATAATACAAATAAAGATTAATTAATTAGTAGAATTAAAATTTAAAATAATCGATGATAAAAATTTTAAATAATTGAATAATAAATAATCGACAGAAATAATTTCATTTGATATAAAAATAATATAATAATAAGTAATAATTAAAATATTATACAAATAATAATATAAAATTAATAAAATTAATATAATAATAATCTCAATAGATAATATAAAAAAATAAATTAAAAGAGTAAAAAGTTAGTAAGCTGTTGTTTACTATATATTTATCCATGATAAACGACAGAATAAACAAATAAAATTTATAAAATAATCAAAATATTAACTAATAATAATAAAAAGCTATATACTAACTGCAATAAAATAATAATAATTAACAAAATTGTCTCAAAGTGATAAAAATCAAATATAAAATAGTAAAATCAAACTATTATAAACAAATCTATAATAACAACAACTAAGACAAATCAAGCAACAAATCTCATCAAATAACATACAGCATAGTCTCAACCATATACAAAACAAGTTTATAATAGATTATAAAACATAATAATTGCGAAAGCAAAATGAGTGTCTCCCATTCTCCAAATAATTAAATAATAAATGTTTAATAATTAAAAAAATTAATTATATTTGAGAAGTTTGTGCCATTGAGGAATAAGTAGAATAAATATAATAAATATCAGTAAGATATGAGCTAAAATAGTATAAAATAAATATTATTATGAACAAAGAAAAGATTGATAAGAAATAACAGATAACATAAATAGAATTACACAAACCAATAGCAATTAGTCCAATTAGAAATTACCCGTAAAAATAGATCCTGGAAAACATTATAGATAGAATTGAAAATTAAACTAGAAAGTATATGTAAAACTAATTAAAGCATTTTATATAATAGTATATATTACTTATTAAATGGATGTAGTTATTGCTTCTTCATCTTAGATTTAACATATTAATAGGAGTGAATACTTTGTAGGAAGAATTCTATCGAAGGAATAAATTTAAATAAATACACTTATAATAAAATGGAGATTACTATAAATTAAAGCTGCATGGCCTCTCTCTGAGTGAAGCATGAAATTTAGTATAATAAAAAATGATTACCATATTCTCTAATATAAGGTTCCATAAAATAATATTCAAGTTATATAATAGATCTAATACATAATAAATCCATTGATTTCGTTGATACAGCAAATCGAATATCGATAAGATGAAAAACCATTAAATTCAACAGTGAGATAATAATAATAATGATCATATAAAATAATTATAACAAAATATCATTAGTTGTAAAATTATAATTTTCCTAAAAATTATTTAAAATATTAAATGTTAAAAATTGGCTGATGCTGGATAAAACACAATAGGTGTAACTACTTATCATCATAATAATAAGCTTATAGAACATGACATATCAAGCTCTTCACAAGTATATGTTCAAATATAAAATAATAAACGTCATATCACCCTCATCCTAATTAGGAATAAATAACTATTAAAAAAATAAAATAATCTCTCACAAGAATATACACACATTATCATATCGATCAAAACATAATTCAATAGAATAATAAATAAATCGGCAAGACTATGATAGATAATAATTAGATAATTCAAATAATGAAAAAGATGAATTAGAGAGAGAAGTTCAGGTAGTGAAGTATTGATAAATACAAATATTAATCATAATAATTAATTAATTCTCACGTACCAAATAGATAATAATAATAACCACATAACTCAATACTAACATTACTAGTAACAAAATAAAGAAATCCTGACAAATAATAAATCTTAATCGATATTCTTTACATATTTATGCCGAGTATGTAATTAGAAAAACATATAACCCGCTAGTTTAATTTAAAAATTTAAGGAGATAATACATAATAATAACAAGATTGAATTTCCTGATAAACGCTTATAATATTATAAATATAAATACATATTATATAATTGAGATAATTAATAAAGTGCTTATTCGTAGGCTTGCCAATATATGAATAATCAATGTTAAGTGACATTACACCTAATATAATGCTTTCTAGTAGAATTTTCATTACTGATTTGGTGCGATATAAATATCTACGTCTATGATTACAGTGTAATTATAATATTCAGCAATATCATTAAATGCCAATATAAATGAGTGATAGTGAAGAAAGAATATAAATTTTCTATTAAGCTATGCTTATTCGAATACATATTGAAGCAAATGTGGAAAGATGATTTCACTAGATAACTACATACAAGTTGGATGACGTAAATAGATAATTGAATAATATCATGTAAAAATAAACTCAGACTACCTATTACATATGATAATAAGTGCTTTAAGTATTCAGCGTATTGAGAAACCTTAAAATACATTTAAGTAAATGCTAAATAATCATTTAATAATACAAAAATCAATATAATAAAAATGATTTTAATTATAATCTTTTGAAATGTATATACTTATAATCACTTAATCAACTTACAAATACATATCTAAGCACGAAACAATAAACTATGTGCCATTCTATTCTAACAATTATCGTCGATAGTAGAAGATTGTTAACAAATCGACCGAGACATTATTTTACCAGTCCCGAATTACGAATCAAAAATAACAATATGTAGCAGCTAGAAATTACGGCCGAACAGATGTAATATGTTACTCTAAATACATCTAGTGCTAAGTGGCATCCCATAGCTGATGGGATTTTGTAGCAATTTACAGGAAGAGCAATTAGAAAATAGAATAATAGTAATAATAATAATAGATGCTCAAACAATTTTACTGCATTTTATAAGAAATAGCCTCTCAACATTATATATTTTACATTTAGCAATTTAAAACATAAGTAAAGTCAATTGAATCATAACGCAAATGCTACAGTGAGCAAGAAACTATCCCCTGAGAGATGAAAATTACATGCTCAATACATATTATTAGATGTTTCATATAGATATATCAAATGAAAAGAGTAATAATAATATCACAAAATACAGTAAGTGTATACACATCAAAAATATACCAATAGAATGAGTATAAATACAAATATGATAAATCATATAATGAGGATAACATAAGAATGACAAGAAAGATCTATAACAGTAATTAGATCGATCTTGATACTAAATATATACAATCAACCTATCGCATACTATTACACGCGATTAATATTAGAGATAGAAAATATAATAATGCTTCGTCAGGTTCCTTTAAAAGTGATATATATTGGAACAAATCGATATCGTATTTTGAAAAAAATTAATATTCATTGGAAAAAGAAATGATATGATATCAACTACCTACATAAGAATTCCTAGAACAATGAAATAATCTATACTATCCAAGAGAATATTTATACACATCAATATGTATAACAGAAACAGAAAGTAGATCAAAACACATAGTACTATCCTTATATAATATATTGAATTTATCACAATAACAACAAACAATCAATATTTAATCCAAGTCATTGCTATAACTTAAATAATAAATAATTAATAAAATAATAATATAATAATAACTAATTAAATATTATAATAATATATATAAAGATAAATTAATATAATAATAAATAAATAATAATTATTATAATTATAATATATATAATTATTAAATTATATTTAATTAAAATAAATGAATATATAATTTATGTAAAATAGTATTAGGCTATATATATTTACGTATTATGATCAATCACTCCTTATGTTATATTAATTAATTTAAATATATTTATTATTATTAGTGATTTAATATGTTTTAAATTTTTAGTATAAGACCAGCTTAATAGAGTTTTCGGTTTGATGTCTTAATATGTTAACCATTGAGTTGATATAAATATTAGCTAGCTTTTTAAGCTACGTCTATATTGAGTTAGCTAATATATTTTATTTTAGTCTACAGAAGGGTATACTATTCAAATAGGCTAGATGAGTATATGAGGAGGGTATATTATTACTGTATAATAGAATTATAATTTTATTTAGGTTTATATTTATAATTGTATTTATAATTACCGGATTTTTAGTATTGGTTTATAATTTAAACATCAACCGTCATGACTAGCAAAATAAAGGTCACAGGCATATATATATATATATATACACTTCATATATAATATTCTCGTACTATATTTTCAAGATTTCTTTCCAGAAAGATGATATTAATTTTTATACACTACGTATCTATTTAAAACCTAGCCATAATTATAATCTTATAGGTTTTATTGTAAATAATGTAGTTTGATGCTAATTAGCCTACGATATATTATATACATATACTATATATGTTAGTGAATCTCTGTATGATAATGATAGTAGCCGAATATAATCACCCGCCCGTCATTTTGTGACGTTACAATTATTAACTATACTAAAAAGATATCTGATATATTTACTTAATCTGTATATATATATATACTATAGTATATATTATATATATATATATCATACATATATACATAGATATATATATATAATCATATTATATAATATAGTATATATATAGTATATATACTATATATATATATATATATCTATATATATATATATATATATATATTATATAATATATATATATATATATATATTAACTTTATATATTATATACTATACATATATACTATATATATATAATATATATATATATATATATATATATATATATATAACATATATATATAATATATATATAATATATATGCTGTGTGTGTGTGTACTACTATCACTGTAGGGATTCACCTTTTTTTTAAAAATAATTTATATAATGGTACTATTTTTAAACAAAATATGCAAAGCTTTAAACATATTTTAAAACTCTTTATGAAACGAATTTGTGTAATTTGTGTAAGATGTTGTGCATATATATAATATTAATGATTTGAATTGTTTTGTTTTAAAGACGTGATATGCATGTGACCTCCTTTTCTTCTCTTGTAATTACAGATTGAATAATGAAGCTGTGATTGCCTAATTTCTCTCTCTCTTTCTCTCTCTCTCTCTCTCTCTCTCCTCTGCTCTCTCTCTCTCTTTAAATCTACTCTCTGTCTCTCTCTCTCTCTCTCTCTTGCCTGAATAGCACGAAATTAGACTCCATCGAACTCAATCAATGTTTGTATATACCGTAATACCCATATATATATAATATATAGTATATATACTATATAGTATATATACTATATATATCATATAAGATATATATATATATATATATCATTATATATAATATTATATATAAATATTACTGCTAGATTATATTAAACGATAGATGAAATATGCACTGTATGCCTAAGAATATATTATTTATTTAACTTTATGTGTAAAAGTTTTTTTTTACCCTAATCCAAGATTATAATAAAATATAATTTGTATAAAATTTTTAAACATTATATTTTAATAATTTAGTATTAATTATATATATTATATATATTATATATAATATATATATAATATAATAGATATATATATATATATATAGATATATTATTAATACTATATATTATATAATATATCATATACTATACTTCATATATATATATAATATATATATATATATATATAGTTTATATTATAATATTATATATATATAATATACTATATAATATATATATATATATATATATATATATATATATATAGTACTATATATATATATCCGCTAGCTTTAGGATATAATAATATAATATATACTAATTATAATATATATATAATATATATATCATACTATATATAATATACCTATAATATACGTTATATAATATATATAATTATAGTAAGAATACGATATAATATATATATATACTAGTATAGGAAATATGGAAGAGTATTATGTATATATATATATATATAGTGATAGCTACGTCTACCTATTCCTCTACTCGTACTTACGTACTCTGTTATCACTCACTAAGCGTAACTCCTAAGGTATATAGTTCTAATAAGTGCAAGTAAATGAGGTAGACAACAACGTGTGAGACTCATATATGAGGGCTCCGGCATCACGCAACCGCTCATTACTAGCGGTGTGACGACACAAGCGGAGCGACATTGTAAGGGGGTAGTGATTGCAAAATCAATAGAGGAGCGTGTATATATGACGACGCTTGACTGCGAGAGGGAGAAAAATGGTGTATTGATGTGGGGGTAATAAAGATCTGAGATAGGGTCAGGGGACCTGTCAGTGGCGGTCACGTTAGGTATAAACAGAATGGGAGAAGTTATAAATGAGAACGGTGAGGAGGGCCTTAAGCTCGCGCGTCTATGCGTCTCTAGCGTCGCGCTCGCGCGCTACTCATCCTGCTGCACTCGCGGTCGCCTCTGATCTACTGACTCTGCGTCGCCTGACCGCGCTCACCGCTGCTCCTTACTGTTCTTCTCATGACTGTTTCCTGCGGTCGCCAAGTATTCAAAGTGATGTATATGAATGATAACTACCCGTATATAATATCATAGATAGTACTATAGATAGGAATATATACGATATATTATATATACTATATAATAAAGATTAGTATAATATTAATAAATATATATAATATTATGAGTAATATATTATGAATATATAGTATAGAAATATATATAATAGTAATAGATATATATATGAGATATAGATAAGTATTATTAGACCGTATGAAGATGATATACGGGAACGATAGAATGAAAATAATGGCCCTGAGGCCGTATAAAATTATAGTTATATTTAGTGAAACGAGGTGAGTAGAAAAGTATGTATACTATAGATAAAATATATGTATAATAATATATAAGAGGTGAAAATAAAAATGAAATAGTTATATGTAAATATAGATATATATTATATATAAATATAAGTAATATTGTAAATATAATTATTTAAAATTTAAAGTTCATAATAAAATTTATGCAAAAATAAAATTTAAAATAAGATATTTTTTAAAGATTTGTTAAATAGAATTTAGCTTTATATAAGATTAAATGTATAAAGCTCTCTATACTATATATATATATATAATTGAATAATAATATATCGTCTTAAAATTACAAGAAATATTCATGAATATTTGTTAAGTAAAAATTAACTCGTATGAATTTATGTATACGACTATAATAGTAATGTAATAAATATCTATAATATAGATATATAATACAGATACCTACTATGATAATATATATATATATATATTGAAATATAATGTCATATACCGGGTTTTGTTTCGCGCTAGAGTGATATTTTTGAAAAGGAAATGAAGCAGGTACAATATATATATATTAATATAATTTATAGTAATAAATGAAATAATTAAGTATGAAATAGTAGATAATATTAATATAATTATAAGAATATATATGTATATAATATTAGTATAAATATATTACAATATAGTAAGTCTACCGGCAATAATAGATAACCAGTTGCATAATTGTCTTGGACTAGTAGTATATTGTAATATATTGCATATTTATAGGTACATATATATATAAATATATGATTGATAACGTATAATATATACTATATATACTAATATAGATATGAAAATTACTATATATCATCATATACCCGATAATAAATGAAATATATAATATAATATAACTATTAATATATACATAGTATAATCTAAAATATTAATTATAATTCAATAGAATATATATAATAGAATATATAGTTGTTGGAATTACTCTATATTATATATAATATGGCTTTTAAATATTAATATTCATATATATATCTTACTGTCCTCTCCCAGGAAGGATACATGGTCGATGGTGGATAACTACGACATGTCGCGTGGACACGCATGACGTCTACTCTAATGAAGTCGGTCTTATATATTACTAATACGTAAGTACTATAACTCATCATGATGTATTTCCTATGAACTCCGTAGGCAGCTCACATTTACTCTTCACTGAAATCATAAGGCTACACCCGGAGGCGTCGTCCTCTAAAGATTCTTATTGCCATCGTAAGTCTATCTTCCGATATCCACTCCTATCGTTCGTTCGCCAGTCTTGTATCCCCCTGCAATCCTATATACCAAATGTTCCATCACAATTAGAATTCTTGCCACATTTATTTCATCCATCACCAGAGGCTGTACAAATGACCGTAACTTCCCTTTCTGACTCTTTCATTTCTCATTAAATTCTATCTTTCTTAGTATTTTCAATTAATGCTTCTCAAGATCTTCATCTCTGTTGCCTGTATCCTACTTTTCATGTCACCTGTAATGATAGCTATACACCCTGTTGTCTTCGCAACCGCGATACCCGATTATAAGAGATCTATGAATCCAACCTGACTAGGAGATAAGATAATGACCGTATATAGCAGGATTATAGGAGCTGCACATGTCACTTAACCCTCCCCATCATTCTCAATATAACTCTCTAGACACCTCAATATCATATTGGTCCTATAAATTTCATTCAAAGAAGATTCACAAGCTCCGTGGCGACCTTCGGCACCCAACTTTGCATCCGTTATGCTTGATCTTCTAAGTGGTTATACACCACTCCAGTTGAATCTTCATACTGTGCTATATTGACCACCCAAAGTATTTAAAATTCGTATGTTTAAACATTTCTTTCAAACTACTGTCCAAAGTTCACACACAGATTCCCTAGCGCACATAAGCTCACCATCTGCATAAGAGGCGTCTAAGCTCACCATTCACATTTCTGTTTTACTCGAATGTTCATTTGTCAGTCCCTATAATTGCCTCTGCAATATTTTTTCAACGAAATATCTCGTTAATTACTCTCCATTTCCTTATCTTTACTTTTACTGTTCCATACCTGACCCACGAAACATTCCACCATATGACATAGCTGTATAATAATGTACTCCTTTCCATTTCCCCCATACTTCTCTTTAACTTACCTCAAATGAGACATTTATCGATGAAATCCCGACTTTCCTTCTGTTTACTACATCCCTTCAGCCTACCTTCGACCATTTTTAATACATTTTGTATACCCTGCTTGTTCAACATGAATGGACTATATGCATCATGTATACATGTACATACCTTCTAGCTGCATCACACAATGCCTTCACACTCATTAAATTCTCTTCATAAAGATAACTCTCCATAAATACCTTATCTGTCAACTTAAAGGTTACCGTGCCAAAATGCCTTTCTTATCGAGTTAATCCAGATTAATAAACAACTATACAATAGACTCCTCCAGTAGTAAAAAATGTACATCGTACAAATCTTCTCTACCAATCTAATCAAAGGGCGTAAAATACATTATAAGGTCCCGTCGTTATTCCTACCCTTCCTGTATCGATGCTGTTCCTCTCCTAGTTATATATATATTGCTTTGATAGGTTCTATTATATGAATCTCTCTCTATCTCTCGCTCAACCACTTTTCATAGTTATTTTATGCCATGTTTGATATATTATCTATCAAAGACGAATGCCTGCCCTCGTAATTTGTGTATGACACTGCTCAACAGAGTCTCTCTTTCTGTTTAAGATATCAATAATTGAATAATAATCGTTTGATCTCCAGTTAAATTAATTCTGGGACCTAATGTCAGGAGTAGACTGATTGTCACCTTCTCAACACTCCCATTATATATTCTATAAAAAAATCTATCAAATCTTCCAAACACACTTCCACACACCTCGTCACTTAATGGGGCCAACTCAACTGCAAATATCCATTTTACACTGCGGTGAGTATTTATCAATTTATTTTCATTGTTCTTTCTCCCTCTCGTGTATTCTATCCCTTCTAGTAAATTCATCTTCCGCATGCTCCTAATCATCTCTCTCCAACACTCCTCCTCTTACTCACTCCATACTTTCTCCAACCTCTGTCCATGAACCTCATATCACTTCACATATCCTTCATTTAGGACAGCTACTCGTGATCAAATATCCGGTTCCATCAGTTACTTTATTCCTCCCCCTTTCTTCCCACCAATCAATCCTCTCCCG
>JABUQX010097441.1:0-38640 GCA_015478945.1 Trachelipus rathkii | reverse complement strand
TTTTTCGGTTCCTTCAAAAACGTCACCTATAGGTTTTATAGTGTCGCCTTACCGGAATCGCAAAAGAGGCGGTTGAACGCTTTCAAATACCAGTTTCTTACTTAAAGCTAAAAAAACTTCTTCAATCCGATTATGACGGTCCATTATTTATTTGACGGGCCTTTGATTAGGGAAAACTGATTAATTAAAGTCGGGAAAGGGTTGTTAAGTGGCAAATTTCCGAAAAAATAAATTTTGGGACTTGTAAAAAAAAAATTTGGGGTATTATATAAATATCCAAAATTTTAGATTTTGAAGCACTTAGACCTGCGACTTATACTTAGACCTTCGACTTAGCACTAGGACCTTCGACTTATTACTAGACCTTCGACTTAGACTTAGACCTTTCGAAACTTTAGCACATAGACTACTTATTTTTGGTATTAATTTTTTTAATTTAAGGAAAACCCCAACCCTAAAAAAATGAATTTAATAAAAAGGAAAAAAATTGATAATTTTATGGGAAGGGGACTAAATTTAAAAAAAAAAAGAAATTAATCCGCATATTAAACAAAATTAAAAAAAATATTATTATTTCTTTGGCTAATTATATAAATAACGAAAACTACAACTCATGAAATTTAACGTTTACTTTTTACTTTCCGTGAGGGATTGGTTGCCAAATTAAATTTTTTCTTTACCTTTAAGCGAAGTTTTTTTTAATGAGAAAAACAAAAAAAAATAAATTTACGGGATCAAAAGTTCTATAAAAGAATCTGATTGGAATTCAGGTTAACTTGAGTATTTTTTTTCCAGATTGCGGACGAGTTTCAGAAAAGGCCATGGCCAAGGCCCTAAAGACCCCGATGATTGAGATCTAAGAACCCCTTGCGGAGTTTTCGAGGGAGAGCTTCCGCCCCCTCTGTTCTAACGGAATTCGACTCCACCATCGTTTCTACGGGGTAAGTGGTTTGTCAAAACAAATTCCGTTTAACGGGTCCTCCGCTTAGGCGCGGGTGGGTGGAGCTGTTTCTGTTTAATCCGTTGGTAAAGCTAAGAAAGGTTAAGCAAATTTTGAGGGATTCTACTCTCGGAAAGGAAGGAAAGAGGTCACGGTTAAAATTCGTTGGCATTATCGTTTAGGTGGGCCGTGTTTTTAAGCCCTTTTTTAAAAGTGGACCGAGGGGACCCTCAGTCAAATTCTTTTTTTAACTTATAAATAAACAACCCCCCCCACCCCCCACCCCCTTAAGTGGATTTACCGTTATGTTTTTTTTAACGCCTTATTTTGAATTTGAAATTCGATGGGAAAAAAAAGGCAAAATTATTAAAACATTACTCTCGCTTTTTCCTTTTTTTTTTATTTTTTCTGGTTAATTAAATATTTGGTCTTTTTTTGTATTTAAATTATTTCAGGTAATTAAAAATATTTTTTGGGCGGAGCCGCGGAAATTAACGCTACTTTTTACTTTTTCTCTTTTATTCTACCTTTAGAAAATTTTGGGATTTTTTGTTCCCTTTAGGCTAACAAAGGAAATTTTAGATCCGGGAGGTTTTCCCAGAAGTTGTTAAGATGCCATTAATATTTTTATTGGGAATTCTAGCTGACTTCTAGTTAGCTGAAAGTAGGGTTAAGGCTGTGGTAACGAAAAGTAATAGATCGAAATTGCCAAGTCCGCCCCTATCGTTGGGAACCCGTCGATGTCGGTTTTCTAAAAGCGTTGTTTCAGATATCGAAAACCTTAATGAGGCCGTAAGGTGCTAAAACGACCCCTCGTTATAATTTTTCACGGTGTGGTCGGGGGCCTTCTTATATAGATACACTTTTAAAATCCCCCCTTACGCTCCCGATTTTCATTGTCACAACTAAAATTTTTAACGTTTAACTTTCGAATTTTCGGTGAATGAGCAAAATACAAAATTTTTTCGTTCCCTAAGCGAGTTTCCTCGAGAAAAAAACTAAAAAAAAAGAAATACGGAAAAGTCTATTTACTTCCGGAAGTAAGAGACGAGTAAGGTAAGGCGTGAGTAATGAAGTTAAATAGATCGAAAATTATTTCTTCCCAATCTCTCGGAGGGACCCTTTAGGAATTTTTTTTAAGGTTTTTTTTTTCAAAAAGTGTCCTTTGAGGGCCCGGGACAACCCCCCGGGAAAGTAAGGAGGGGACGTCTAAAGTACCCTTTTACAGTTGCCTTTTGTTTTTCGGATATCTTTTAGGCCGTTTCGAAAAAAAAACCAATTCGACGGATTCAAAAATAGGCGACAAGCCAGTTTTCGTCGATTTATTTGTTACGATACCACCGGGGACCTTTAGAGGGCTTAGGCGAAGTCCTAGATTCCGTCAGTCATTTTTTTGGGGGTGCCACTCAAAACCTCCCTTAAGGAAACGAAAAAAATTTTTATTCTTCCCATTTCCAGAACAAGTGAAAAAGAACGGTTATTTCGGGGCACGGGAAAAAAAAACAATGTATAATACATTCTAACTAACCTGATCATTTTCAAATTCTTTTATAATGTGGATTTTTTTTGTAATTACATTTTTTTTTGGTTTGCCTCGAAAGAAAAAACTTGCATCAAATGATTGCAAAAATTATATTTTTTTTGCCCACCCATTTTCCGAGAAGTAAAAGTAAACGTTTATTTTCGCGGGCTTTCGCCAAAAAAATTAATTTTATTAAACTGAAGGAATAAAAAAAATTGAAAAATTAAGACAAAAAAATTTATTTACAAGAAATATATTTTTATATATTAAAACTAATTAATTTTATTACGAAAGTTTAACACATTGCGTTAAATTTTATTAATTCGCTTATAAAAATCGCTCAGTTGCTGGTTTGGAAGGAACTTCAAAATCGTTTGAGGGGGGCGTGACAAGGGCTTACCGGGGAAAGAATTAACGTTCTTCCTATTTTTTCGTAGAGAGGTTGTTCGTGGAACCGCGAAGAGCTTTTTTGTTACCATCTTTTCCAGTAACAACGATAACGGGCTAGCGGGAAAATAATCGGAACGAACTTTTTAAAAATTGGTTTTTAAAAAATTTCATCGTTCAGGTAAAAAAAACTATCGTAAAAAAAAAAATTGTCTTTGGTTACAATGCCCCAGGATTGAAGTGGATTTTACATTAAAATTTTGACGGAATAACCTAAAGTTTGGAAAGAGAACGTTGGTTTCAATGTTTTCGGGACTGCCATGGGGCCGCCCAAAAACCCGACGTCGAGAAGCTTAACTAGTTATGCCAAAGGCGTTTTCTCATCGATGAAAACTTTTTCTCGACCTGGGGATTAAAGTTTTTTTAAACCGGCTTACGCGAAATAAACAAAATTTTGATCATTTTTTCATTCTCTGCGTAACCTCGCTGGAAAAATTTAGTGCAAGCGCCTTATAAAAATGACAAGCTAATGATTCCTAGCGTTGTAGTTCTAACCATGGCGGAATATTTTCACGATCCGAAAAAACGGAGGCTAAATGTTTTGAAAGCGGAATTAAATTTGTTTTGTGACCTGCATTACTATTACCTTAAATATTAACTTATAAACGAATTGGGAACAAAAACTTTAACCCAAACATAAAACAATGCAATATTCTTAAGTCACCTTATTTAAAAATTAGATACACTTAAATTTTAATTACGATAACATCCACGGGAAAAGGTGAGTATTTGTCCGGACCGTTTGTTGAAAACATTCCGGGGGAATGTGAGTCGACTTCGAAATTAAAAAGTGTCGTTTTGGGCGTTTTAAACGACGATTAATCGCCAAAAAAGGGGGAAAGGCGTGGAATAAAGAAGAATATACAAACGAGGGATGTAAAAATATTTCGGGTTGTTTAAAAAAAATTGCCAAGGGGGACGGAAAAGGTTCAAAAAAAATTCTAGAAACTGCGTGAAACTATCGATGGATTATTCATTTTACATCCACGGATGATGGATCTTTACGTTGGAACGATTATTATCATTATGACGGTTTCAATAAACAAAAATAGCATACATAATAAAATGGTTTTTACCAGCAAAACCGCGAAGATCCGGACGTAAGTTTACTTAATTTCGATTAATTTTAACGGAAATTCCGAGATAAACGATAATAGAAATTATTGTTTGGAAATATTGTACGATTGATTAGAAGGATTATTTCCCCTTTAACCCGGACGCTTTTACAATAATTCTTTGTGCAAAAAAACCAATAGGGAAATTTCCCAAGGACAATTCCCGATTTTCCCAAAAAAGTCGTTTGTTTCTGTGGAAAATCTGAAAACGAAAGGGAATTATTTGGTAATGGAAAATTTTATTGTTTTCGACGAATATTGCTGATACGCCACCATTTGCGGCGAAATGGGTCCACGCTCATGTAATAGGATGGGTGAAAATGGTTTCGAAAAATTTGTCCCAAATTGGGGCGAAACCGGAGATTGAATTTCCCTATTATATTATAAAATGGGTTTTATTATAAGGCATTTCAAGATAAGTTTTTAATGTTCTTTATTTCAATATTGATTTCCTGCTGCGACTCTCTGCTGAAAGTTACAATTCGTGCGGGGTTCCATGAATTGCTAAAATAAAGGGAGAGGTGGAATAGTTCAAACTTTTAAAAAAATTTGGCTAGGTAATTAAATTTACCGGATTTCTCGAATTGAGACACGAAGATGCCAACAACTTCAAATATAATGTTTTTCAAAACTCGTTCCAGCATTTTCCCTTCTTATTTAACACTCGTAATGTGGCTTTAAAGGTAAAATTAATTTTCTCTACGGATATTTATGGGGGGGAAAATGACAACAATAAGACTTTGAAAAGCCCAATTTAACAAGTTATTTTCAAATTGGGAACAATTTTAAAAATTAGGGGTAGGGAAATTTACATTTTTTTTTTGTGCCAAATCCCAAAACTTGTTTCTATGAAGTTTTGCGCGGGAAAAATTTGAAACAGAGCTTTTTCTAACAAAATTCGGCCTTAATGATTTTTATTACAACACCCCAAAGTAGAAAGCTGGAAGCCTTTATTTGGGTTCTTTTCTGAACCACTTTCTCTTATTCGTTATTGTCGCAATTCTGAACAAGGGGCCGGAAAATTGCCCTAAAAAATTTTTTTTAAAAAAAACCCAAAAAAAACCCCTTTTTTTTTCCCAATTTTTGATAAATTTGGAATGATAGAAATTTAAAAACCATAAGGGTTTAACTGTTTTGAGGGATGAATCCTTTTAATAGAAAAAATATACCTTTCAAAAAATTAGTAAAACAACTTGCGCGAAAATATTTGATTAAATTTCGACAAAGGATTTTTAAAGGGGGGAACCCCACACATTCGGGATGGCGGGAAATAATGGTTTCAGGATGGAAACGACGTTCAAAAACAATGGAAGCGGAAAATATTCTCACTTATTTACAAGGTTTGGGTCGTATATCCTTTTTCAAATAAAGCATCAAGAAACTATTTTAATTTTTCGTCTTTTCGGGAAATAAAAATTTTGATAGTCCCAAAAAACCTGGCTCGGCAACCAAGGTCCTTGTTGAAGCACGAAATGGGCCTTAAATGGAAGAGATTCGGATAAAAACAAAACTATAATTTAAAAATAAAATATTTACATAAAGATTATCCTGAATTAATTAAAAAATTCCAAAAGATTAATTTTTTACTTCCATACATGTACGGTTTAGTAAAGACTCAATATCGAAGAATACTCTATGCGTCCAATTACATATTATCAGCTTCGTACGTTCAATAGACTGTGAATTGTTAAAATATCTTGTTAAAATTTTATCAACAATGATCGAAACAATATCTGCTTCGAATATAAAAAATAATGTCAATTTAGTTAAAAGATTAAATTATTGAATAATAAAAATCAGAATATTTGCGAAGGTAATTTAATACTAATTAGCTTTGACGTAAAGTCACTTTTTACGAATGTATTGGTTTCCGATTTACTTCATTTTCTGAAGTTGAATTTGAAAAAGTTGGCAATTTTCCTTTACCAGGAGAATTGATCACTGATTTAATTGAACTTTGTGTGGTTAATCCAAAATTTGTTTTCAACAATGAATATTATTCGCAAGTGTTTGGCATGCCCATGGGTAATCCTTTGTCTCCTGCTCTGTCTACTTTATATATGGAGTTTTTCGGCAGATTTCTTGGTTTAATTTTGCCTGAAGAAGTCATTTGGCTTATAAAAGCTGAAGATATTCTGTGTTTATGCCCTATTAGCCACAATGAGGATGACCTTTTGTCAACATTAAATAATCTTGTTCCGAGTTTAAATTTTACCTGTGAGAAGGAAGAAAATGGCATGTTGCCATTTTTGGATGTTAAGATTTTTCGTTCGTAATCTGGTTTTAAATTGATATTATTAGAAAGCAAAATAATTAACATTAGTTCATTTGTTAACTATTACTCTTCCCATCAACCTCGCATTAAAAGGACAATTTTTTTTAAATGTTTCTTAGACCATTAAAAATTGTTAGTCAGGAATTTTTTGATAATAAATTAAGACTATTACCAATTTCGGAAATGATCTTTCAAAATAAAATATCCTCAAATTTTTTTTGATAATTGCTTTAAAAAATGTCAAAAAAAAAAAATAAATAAAAAAAAAAAAGGGAAAAAAAAAAAAAACATTTTATAAGACAACTGCAGATAAAAAAATCAATAAATATAAAAAATTCTTAGTAGTCTTACCTTACAATGAAATCTCAATTGTTAGAAATGAAACCTAAAATTTTCTGTTTAATTTTTTTTTTAATATTAAGGTGAATTTTTTATGATATGATTGCTTGTATTAAAAATATTTTTAATATAAAGATTCTCCTGAATAACAATGTCGGTCTTTTTAGTATTATAAAATATTATTCTTTGTTGTCATGTGATCGATAATTTAAAATGGACACACAGATAAAGGTCTTTGAAATTTTTGAGTCTTTAACACAACATTCAGATATAAATGTTAGAACAGGTAATAGATTAAGGGCTTTATTCTTCTTACATGTATGTCACATAATATTAATAATCATATAATAGAACGGCAGGAAGCAATTTCAATTGTTAAAGATAGTTCGATTGTATTTGGATTTGAGAAATTATTAACTTGTGAATGATTAACTTGATGATATTAGTCTTTATGGTAGTGCTATGCAGTTGGAGCATTTTATTAATTTGTGATATTTTTAACGTTTATGCCGAAGGACGTTCTTAATGCTTTTATTATTTCTATTTTATTTTTAATTTTAATTTAATATTTTTATTAATATTATCTATTTTTTTTTACCCCTTCATGAAACATGCTATATACATCTGTTAATTACTGTTCGGGCAATCTTTTAGTAGCCCATAGAAGTCGCAAACCAAAATTGTTGAGGTAAACTGCAAAAATTACTCACAAAAGGCAGTGTTCGGCTTCATAATATACTTGTTCATGTTATTATTATTATTATTGATTATTTTATTATTATATGATTGATTATTTATTATTATTGTATTATTATTATTATTTTATTTATGTATTAATTGATGGTATTATTATTATTATTATGTATTTATTATTATTTATTTCATTATTTATTATTATTATTATTATTATTACTATTATTATTTCGGAGCTCAAAGGACTCAATACTATGTTGCAATTAGTGGCCCCATTTCTGATCGTAGGAAATTACTTTATATTTTACATGATTTATTTGCATATTGAAGTTGTAAAATGTTGGAATATATAATATAAAACTTTAAATAATCTTTGTTATTAAATGATTAAATTGAAATTTCTCGATTTGAATAAAATTTTGAATTAATTTAAATTTTTTTGTGCTATAGTTGAGAATTATTATTATAGTATTATTATCTATTATTATTATCTATTATTATTTATTGTATTAGTTTTTATTATTATTATTATATATATTGATTGTTATTATTATTATTATTATTATTATTATTATTATTATGGATTATTATGGATTAAAATTTTTTTTTATTATGTATTATTATTATTTATTAGTATTTGATTATGATTTATTATTATTATTATGATTGTATATTATTATATATTATGTTATTGGATTATTATTATTTAGTTAGTTATTATTTTATATTATGTGATTATTATTCTATTATTATGTATGATTGATGTCATTTATTTCTTATTCACTTATCATTGTCATGTCATTATGCTTATTGTAGTTTCATTATTCATTATGTCATTCCATTCACAACCACGATTATCTATCATTTCATCATTCGATCATTTCATTTTATTAATTATTTATATTATTATGTATTATTATTATTTTATTATATTATTGATTATTAGTTATTTATATTATTATTTAGTATAGTTATTATTGTTGTTTATTATCGATTAGTTGATTATTTTATTATTTATTCTTATTATTATTTATTATTATTATTATTTATTATTAATATGTGTGTTATTATTATTTTATTATATATTATTATTTTATATTATTATTCTTATTATTTTATTATTATTTATTTATTATTATTATTATATTATTGAATTTCATTTAATATTTTATTATATATATATATATATATATATATATATATATATATATATATTATTATATATATTTTAGTATTTTATATTATATATATATAATATATATATATTATATATATATAGATATATATTATATATTTATATATATTAATATATATATTATTATTAGGTATATATATATATTTATATATTATAGTTTCTTTGATATATATTATTATGTTATTATATATTATTACTATATATTAGATATATATATTATATTATATATATTGATATTAGTCATTGGCTTTTCTCCAAATGGTCCTATTATTCTTCTTAATTTTTTTATATGTTTTTAATATACAGTTATTCCTTTTTTCTTACCCATGTTATTGGACTTTTGTCAACTCTTTAATTCCATTTTTTAAGAGAATTGTTAATTTACTTTGTTCAATCTAGAGAGAACCGAGAAATATCAAAGGTCAGCTGCTATAAATTATCATTCTTTTTCTTCAATGGGTGTTAGCGGGATATATATTATTATTATATATTATATATATATATATATATATTATTATTATTAATATATATATATATATATATATATATATTTATGGTTTTTTTTATATTTATATAAGTATATATATTATATATTATATATTATTATTTAATATATATATACATATATATATATTATACTGTATATATTATATTATATATTGTTATATATATATATATATGTATATATATATAATATATAATATGGATTTATATATAATATTTTACTTTATGTATCTAAATAGATAGTATGTACTATATATATATATTTATATTTAAGATATATAATGTATTATTATAATTACGGTATATATATTATTATATATATAAGTTATGTATAAAATATTGAACTTTATGCTACGAAATTGCATGGTAGTGACATTACCCCCTCCTGAAGCTCTCAAAATTTGTTTTTCCGAGTTTACATCATGCTTTACCTCTTTTTATTAACCCCTCTACTTTTCCCTTGTTTTTGGAAATGTGCGCTCATTTAACATGTGCATATCCATCTTAAATCTGTAAAAAAAATTCTTATTCCATACAACAATTCTTTCGAAAGTTTTAAATCTACCTTAAATCCTTAAGATCTTCTAATCTTTCTAAGATCGCCAGTTTTGCTTCCTTATGGAACGAATACTGGATTATTTATTGATCTTTCCTCAGCTCTCTCTGACTGACTTGTCCTCCGCTCTTCAATTTTCTGGTGAATCTTTTGTTCTCATGAGGAGTCTGAATAGGAAAAAATATTCTGTGATGTCGGGGCTGAATAATATATTTTATAATCAATTATTTATAATTGTATAAAATTAAACAGGCGGTGCCGAATAATTTCGAGCAGATGCTGGAAATTTTAAAATCATACTGATAAAAACGGAGCCGGAACAGGAACTTAGTAATTTTTAAATGATGGAGCCGTAATTCAAGCCGGTGAAAGAAATAATGGCTCCGTAACCATGACAAAATGCATTAATTTCTAATTTCTTTCTTTCCGTGTTGATCCTCCTCTCAGAAATCTTTGTTCATTCCTTTCTCGATTGCTCAATTATAGATACTGTAAACAGAAACAACTCGGATATTAAACCTTTCATATTTAAGTTTCTCAGGGTTTGTTTTATCTTTCTACTCTTCACTGACGACTTTCTTCTATCTTTCCCTTCATCACCAATCCACTCTTCTTCCCACAATTTTACCCTTAATTATTCTTCTCTCATCGAAAAACATTAAAGATGTTTCACAGTACAGTTCCTAAAGTGAAAAAGAAACTTTTACAATTACGTCTTAACCAGCTTCAAAATTTATAAACGATTATAAAATATGATCGGACTTCTCTTAACGAGTTTATAGCTACTATGGTTATATTCAAAAGATCGCAATAGCTTTCGTTTAAAAGTAATTTATTCCAACAGTAAACTTTTCAAGTGTAAGATAAGATAAACAAATTGTCTAAATCTGTGATTTGGATAAAAATCCAATTCACTCATGATTACGTCAAAGATACAGGTGTGTGAGATATCACATGACATATTTTTTTAATGAATCATGCGAACAATTATATCGAAATGCTGTGCGTTGATAATGTTGCTTTTCTGAAAGGTTTCAGAATCGGATAATTGACTGTGGTGGTACCACGACTTGACCACCAAATCACCAATGATGTCAGATATAACGCTCTCTCACTCCTTTGTGTTTGGATATGTCAAAGATCAATAAATACAACCAATACAGTGGTGCTGATGTTGAATTAGCCAATTTTAAGAAGAGATTCATGACTGCGTTGATTAAATCGATACTGTAAGATATCTCTAATATGACAAGAACATTAAGTTAATATTGTTAGGCATTGTTTGCGAAATGAAACTGTTATATATGTTTTAAAATTGAATTAAATCATGCAACAAGAAAAAAATTATTAAAGTGTTTGTCGATGAATTCTGCCTCCATCATGGCTGTGAGCTGAATTTGAAATTTTCTATCACCAGTCTATTTCACCTATAATTTTTATATTGGTTTTATTTATATATTCTATATAAGATATTTATGTTTTTATATATAGCTATATATTTATATTATACTTATAATTATATAATATATATATAATTATATATTTATATTTTAATTCATATTATATATTTAAATATAATATTATATATATTTTATTAACTGTAACGTTTGTGAGGTGTGAGTGTGTATTTAAGTTTAAAGATAATATTAGTAAATATAAAACGAATATTATATAGTAACATGTATAGGTTAAGTATAATTATAGTTATGGGGTGTAAGATACGTAAAATTAAGGGAATTCCAAATCTGGTTATAGAGAATTAAGAATATATAAGACCTGAGAGATGGGGTAGGTGCAAGTTGTGAGAAAAAGTTATATATTAATATAGGTCAACTTATTCCTAATAATATGTTTAGTATATATATTAATGGTAGTAAGTATGTATAGTGATATATGGTAATACACTATAGCTCTTAGGTAATATACCTGATTTTATATATTGCTAATAATGAGGATAATATAGTAGGATGTAATCATATATAAAATATATAGAGTAGAGAGATAGTTAGTATACGTAGTATTATATTACAGGTATATATATATATATTATTTTAGTATATATCATATATATTAATATATGATAATGACGATAATAAGACTTCTGAGAAGCGTTAAAAGGCGGGGGTGAGTAGATGGTATATTTATAGTATATGGTTATTAGTATGTATATATGAGTACCTATAACCTACCGGCCATGAGTATAAACCCTTTACTACGTAGTATATAATCACTCAAAGAGTAGCTACAGGAGATAGTATATATACTATAGTCATATATCACTAAAAAGAAATACATATAAATCGCACAAGCGACTCTTCACCGAATTTTGGGTGTATCATCATCGGAAGGCATCGGAAAAACATCACAGTATAGATGATATAAGATAAAGATACGTAGGAACCTAAATAAACGAAAGAGTTATAGGTAGGCTAGAATATAGGGTAACGACTGGGCGGTATGTAGTCGTATATATAAGTATTGTGGGTCATATCGCACCTTGAATCCCCTCAAGCGTTGCTAAAAAAAATGAAGAAAGGGGATTTTATTATTTTATTTTTGTTGATTTATTTTTTTTATAATAGAGATTATTAATATTATATTATATTTAATTATATTGGTTATATATATATATTATAGGTATATAGATATATATATTATTATAGTGATAATCTTAGTTATTAGCTTGACTAGAGTAATAGTAATGAATATCCTAAATAGATAGAATATATATATATGATATATATATGATACTTTTATATATATCTAAATATATATAGAGATTAGTAATATATATATAAAATTGTAATGAGATTACTAAGGTATATATTTTTATAAAGATAATATTATAATTTATTAACCTATATATATATTATTAATAGTAAGGATAATATTATATATATATTGTTATAATTAATTTTTTATTAATATATATAAGATTAATTAGTAATAATAATTATAGTATTAATATATATCATAAAACACTGACTTTCTATTCCCGCACAAGCTGGTGTTCGAGTATGATAAGAGTGTGTAAAAGTAGATGTATCCGAAACAGAAAAGTTTAGTAAGAAGAAATATGGCAGCGAAGTCAGAATGAAAGACCAGCACTTACCGTGCTCTCTGATTAGTTTACTCTTTTTGTATGGAAGAACTCAGGTCGCTAAGCAGAAAATCCAGCCTTATAGTCTTTCACGGTAGGAATGCGCGACGGACCCTAACTATGGCATCATCGTCATATGATCAGGTTATCATCTCTGCCAAGATGGCCAGCAAAGCAATTAAACACCCTCCTTCGACTCGAAAAAACCCCGCCATTCGACTCCTAATTATGCACCCTTCTCTTCTCAGCCATCTGCAAGACGTCAAATTTACTCTTCCTACCAAGGCAAATACCTCTCACTGATCTCAATCCACATTTTCTTCGGTCTCCAGCCGACTCTAATCCTAGCATATCACACTACCACGTACATCCGACTTATAGCCCAAACTTATCAACCATCTCTGTTCGCACTTGAATGACTCAAATCCATCGTCAACGCTACTTTCATTTATTCTCTTTTTACAACATTTCTGTTCACACCACACTATACTTACATACATTCAGTTATCCGCCAATTATTCAGATATCTTTTGCTTACTCACAACTTTAGGTACACCCTCGATTAAGATGTGATCCATCTAAACAGATTGTACTTTAGATTATCTGATTACTCTTATCCAGGGCAATGTCTCGAACTTTTATAATATTGTTTAAACTAATCGAGAGAGTCGCGAGGAAACAACTGCTTCTCATGTAAGACTCTACGCGCTACTCAAGACTTAGTATCCTTTTACATACCACTAGACGATTTAAATTGCACCAGCACCTTTGATTCTATTCACAACTATCAACTACCACACTTTCTGCATCACCTATCGGTTCCCCCTTATCATCCAACTAATATATCTCTTAAAATAATATTACTCAGAAACTTGTTCTAGCTGACACAATCATCTAACATATATCTTTAACAGACTTTCTGTCATCACTCACTAACTAGAACCGATCCGCGGGCCCCGGCCCTCGCCCGGCCCCGCCCCGCCCTCGCCAAAAATAAGTACAGGAGTGGTGACGAAACCGAGGCTATCTCTTCACCCGGGGTTAAACTGTACTTTTACACTAAATATAATACGAGGCTGTTATTGACCAATCAGAATCAAAAAAATATAAAAAATATATTTTATATCCATTACTCACTACCTTATTTTTTGTATATAAATTTTGATCCTGTTAATTTCTATACTAACCACAGTAGAAATATATAATTATATTTTTTTTTATGTGTTATGTTTACTATGATTTTAAAATTAAGATTGTATTATTAATTTATTTTTTCCGCATTTTTCCATAATAAAAATATTCATTAAAATATTGTAATATATCAAAACGATGCAATTCGAAGTGATCAGTAATATAGAAAGTTGATTTTAATCCTCGTTCTAAAATATTATGTTAGATCCTAACAGATTATATTATTTTAAATTAAATATCTTCAAAAAAAACAATATTCAAATTTATATTTCTAAACATTCCCCTTAATCTATCAATCCTTAATTTATGTCAATGGTTAGATTAATAATATAGTAAAAATATAGTAAGTAGTAGAATAGTATATTATGGCGTATTATTATACAAGAACCCTTACTCAAGTAAAGTATAATGTGACGTTGATGTAGATATTTATGTCAAGATATCTAGCTAAAGTTTCTCATATATATATTTTTATTTACGTTTATGATATTAATAAAGTATATATGTTGTAATACTACTATAACAATATCTAATTATTATAAGTACGTAAAATCTAATACTTACTAATATCATTATTTGTATAGATGTATATTATCATATATATTATTATATTTAAGTGTAAAGTACACGTCATGTATAAGCTTATTATTAGGCTTAACCTATATTATCATACTCAACTAGTACGTACGACATCCTTATTTTATATTAAGATTCAAATCAATAATACTGATATTTGTTATATTTGTAAAATATACTTATATACGCCACAAAACAAGCTACCAACTTTTAGTATAGCTTTGTGGAATAGAAATTTAAATTATATAACTATCCAGTAACGTATCATCAATTAATAAAATTAATACCACTCACTAATAAGATATAATTATAACAACTAAGTATATACGTATTAGATATTAATATTACTTGATTGCATAAAGAAGATATTTATATTATCTTATAGCTCATATTATAATTCTCATACTTTTAAGATTGATATTAGCAACTTTTGACTTGCTCTATATAGTAAGTATTATTTCCATTGCATATATATTTTTTTCATCTATTATTCACCAATATAAATCGATAAAGAGCATTAAGTCGATTGATACTACAATGAGGTTATATAGTGCCCTTTCTTACGTTGAACTAATTGTAGTTGGTGAAAAGGACTGTATTATCAAATAGATTGTATTAATGATGAAGCGCTTGTGAGAGGTAATGAAATTATATTAAGTAATAGTCAATTATAATATATAAGATGTAAGGTTAGTGCAAAAAATGAGAAAGATGTTATAATAAATAAACTATAGTAGACCTAATGTGAGTATATTACTATCTCATATACTGAGGTTATAGATAGTAAATCAGGTAATGAGGTATAAGCTGAGTTGAGCTGATGACTACCTCAAAAATAGTATACTATGTATATGAATAAATATAGTACAAATAAGAAACAGTGATATAGACGTTAGTCAAATATTCAAATAGCGCAGTAGAATACTTTCTTTACTGGGAACTTTTATATTATTATTTAGTTACTTATCTGATATACGTACGTAAGCTCAAAAAGATAGACAAAGATAATCTGAGGTACATAAAGCCTCCGTCAACTCATAGAGTTATGGTAATAAAGTCTCTATAATTAATCTAAAATATCATATAAAGGTATATAATAAATAGGGTGACTGAATAGATTAATAGGTAATATGAGCCTGGGGGTAGTTACAATATTATAATACTCTACTCCAAATACATTAACGCCAATATAATCAATATGGAAATAACATATAAATCGGGAACATATAGATAACTCACATTTATTTTTAAAAACTGGTCTTGCAAAATAACTCCAATAGTGAACGAGATGATTAGTATATATTTATGAGTATACTTTTAGAGATGGGAGCCCTGGATTCTTTTTAGTGTTGTGCTTTACTGTGTACCTGAAATTTTATTACTAAAAACATTGTTAAAGGCGCTTTTTATATGAATAAATTTTAAAAAGAAATGCTTATGATTTTCGTCCCGACACAGTCGAGAAACTCTTCGCCTACGACTGGATTTCGTCTTCTGTTCGTATGCGTCAACTTACTGCTGCAATATCTCAATGCTATATCAACTACTCTACATCCCGCCTGTGTATGAAATGATACACGAATATATAGAGAACAATCATAGAAAGTAAAATCCGTGGAGAACTCACTTAAGCGCTGAGCAATTAGAGATCCTCTATTAGTTGAACGGGTGTCGACGAAAATTAGCTTCTCTTCTTTTATAAGAATGTTATTTCAAATTTAAAAAAAGACAACGCAGCTTTTAAACAATAATGGTACCTTTTAGTGAATTAAAATAGTAGGTATAGCAGATTATAATATCTAAAAACACTAAAGAGAAGAATCACACAGTGTACACATCTCTATACATCTTATAACAAAAATCAGATTAAGACAGAGAAGCAATATCAGTAATTTATTGTACTATTTAATTCTTTATAGTTATAGATAAAATATTTTTAAGTATATGTTGTATAATATAATAATTATCTTAATATACATTTTGGTTTAATGATAATATAAGTTGCATAAGATTTTAGAGTTTGTAAATGAATAGATACATTTTAATCCTAAATCAGTATATATATATGTATATATATATATAGGCCTGCTGTTTTAGAGTAATCGGTTATTTTCCATTAGATGAGTTTATGAAACTAATATATTATCTCTATATATATATAGAAAATTATATAATAATCATACTAAGGTATCAGATTCAGAATTCACAACCTCAATTAAATAATAGCTCTCGGCACACGCCAAGACCCATTGCCTACGAAGCATATTCTATTTCTCTATGGTGTAATATATTCATAAGATATTAAGACGTATTCACTCAGCTAAATAATATCCGTACAATTTTATTATATAATTTATAATAAGTCATAATACACTCGATAATAATATAATGTTTATATTTATATTATAGTTATTATATTATTTTTATAATATATATTTATACCTAAAAATTAATGAGGTTTCTCGCCGTATTGCGTATATACTTTATCTGTAACTTGCTAGAAGACTGTATATTGAATGTATATATATTATATATTTATTATTAGAATACAGAAAATCCAGTAATCTTTAATAAGTTATTTAAGTATTGCATTACTATGTAGTAAACATAATGAGTAAAAATTTATACAGAATATATAAGAGGATAAGAAATAAGAGATTAGGATATATAGATCAGAAGTGGTATAAAATTCATTCTGCATCAAGACTCAATCATATTGTATACTAGTTAACTATTATAAATTTAGCTAACTAAAACTTGCATTAATTACTATAAATTATCTGTTAGATGATAAATATCTATAGCAAGTACTATCATCTATTAATTTATATTCTTAAAATGACAAGTAAAGACAGGCTATTCGTATATTATTATTATATATATATTATATAATTATAATCATATATGATCATTGATACTATATATACCTCAATGATATTGTAGATTGCAGATAAAATAGTAAAGATGAGGAATGATTATTTAATGATATATATATATGTATAATTTTATACATGATCCCTAATTAGTATAATATATGAAGTTGATAAATACTCGAAAATGTGCAAGACATCATTATAATATGAGGAAAACATATCTGATTTGTGAAAATTTCTAAGGTTTACTGAAAATTCTGATAGTTTTTCGAACAAAATTTTGAACGAAATATATAGTTAGATAGCTAAACATGTAAGCAAGAACTTAAAGGTATGAATCGCTAGCTCTAAAAATCTCCTAATAAAA
The DNA here is from genome assembly GCA_015478945.1 of Trachelipus rathkii. Lineage (NCBI taxonomy): Eukaryota > Metazoa > Arthropoda > Malacostraca > Isopoda > Trachelipodidae > Trachelipus > Trachelipus rathkii. Next base: position 20,947 of record JABUQX010097441.1, on the reverse strand, counting down.
TTTTGTTATGGTAAGAATAAAAGGATAGTTAGAGATATCATATATATTTATATTTGATGGTGGCAACTAAATATAAATAAAGATATAAGTAAATGAATCAGTATCAGTTTTCAAAGTTTCAAGCAATAATATAATCAATTAGGTAATCCATTTTGACAGAAATAAATTAGATAAGGTACGTATTTTGTTTTATATTCTAGAGTATTTGTTAAAAGACTTTCAGCGTCAAAGGAAACTAAGTAGTTACTCAATAAGTTACCATAGTAAGTTCTCCAGCAATTTTTTGATTAGTATATATTTTCCTGTTCTCGAATTCGATGTTGATTACTTTGTAGTAAGGATTTACAGCTGAAATATTTGTATGTATAAATACTTGCACACCTGTCTCGGAAGAAACATATATCATTATGTTTGCGTCCACTCAATTTTTAAATATTTAAGGCGAGGTAATGAGATAGAGATGAACCGAAGACAGAAAGAATTAGATGATTGTATATATGTGTAGAGTATAAGTTATACTTACTCCTAAGTTGTTGAGAGCATGCAAATTGTAATATAACAAAGTTTATGCATCTAAAAAACTGAGTAAGAAATATTAAATTTTTGTTACGTCTTGCGGTGTTGAGCTTCTAAGACGCGTCTATGTAGACTCGTAGTTGCGTAAAAATATAGATATGTATAAACACCCACAGGGGGTGCGTTATTGCTGACAAACCGCCTGTGTTTCTGAATTACTGTTAGCGGCCTGGTGACGGGAACGTTGAGCCGGAGGTCACGAGGGCCGGGGCTCACCACGGTCGGAGGTTCCTAGTATTGTGAGTTAAGTTGAATGACTACCTCTGCTTCAGTAAGTAATGATGTTAGATTGTGATAGTGTGAGTCAAGTCTAGAATCAAGTTTTTATGACTGAGTAATATTATTATAGGTAGATATATAGTTGATGATAATATGAACGATTGGATGCAGAGTGTGGATGAAAGTGATGAAAGACAGGAGGTGGCTAGGTATTAGTCATTATAATCGTGATTAGTGGATGATAAAGGAGAACTAATGATCTTGAGAGTGCGTCTTAGTATTTACATGTGAGTTATATTGATTGTTATGCCACAGTTGATTAACATATAGTTATTGTTAGACGATATGGTCCTGGAATTAAAGACGTATATGATTTCTAAGTACAAATCTTTTAAGGAATGGACAATCTTTGAGGTTAGTGCTAGTGTGAGTATAAGAATGATAAAAATGCGGATATGAAACGTATGAAGTTAGTGATATTTGTGTAAGATCGTGTGAAGCAAAGGTCCTAAAGAAGAGATCTCATAAAGTACGTCTCGAGTATAGTTTGGTTCATTGCTTGCAGAGAAGTGGGGATTGTGGCTCTCTGGCTGTATTAAGCGATGTGTATAGTGCGGTGTTGTGCTAGGAATCGACCTCGGTGCATACCTAGAAAACTCTGATCTCTAAGAGAATTGCCTGGAGGCAGTAAGATGTGAGTTTTGCAAGTTGAGAAGAAAGGTGCAGTTTATATAGGAGTGAATGGCGGCGGTTGTGATGGGTGTATGGTTGTGCGCCCATTGTCTGTTCATTTTTCCCATACAATGACGAGGAATCATAGTTAGGGTCTCGTCGTCCGCTCCCGTGAAGAGAGGTGTCATATCGTTGCTAGACATGACACCTACAAGTCTCTCGCTCATAAAAGGTATCATGGGACGTAAGCTGTTCTTGTTCGGACTGTGGGCCATATCTTCTCACGTCTTTCCTGCTCTTCCGGTACAATGTTATCACACACTTACCCGCCATCTTGGGAAAGAAGTGTTTTATGTATGTAGATGATAATGATGAGGTTAGTTATATTTGTGACCTCTTAGTTCTCGTAGTGTGACTTGTGAGTCTAACTACCTTATATTATTTACCTAGGTTATATACAGTCATAGATTATATTAGCTTTATATATTTTTATATTATATATATATTATATTATATATATTGTTAGCTCAGTCAAAAATCATTAGTTGATATTTTATAATATATATTTATATGTAATAAATACTATATCTTATTATATATATACTGTAGTGAACCACTTTTAGTATATATCTAGGTTTATAAAGAAATTTTCTTTGTATAAATATTTAAGAGAATATATATATATATATATTATATATATATATAAACGGATGAGAAGCATATATTATACATTAATAACATTGACGTTGAATAAAATTTTGCCAATATATAAAATATATAATAATTTTAAAAATTGAATATAAACTATAAATTTAACAATAGCAAAGTTTACCATAGTATAATTATTATCATTTTTATTACCGTTTTAAATGTATTAATATGAGTGATGTAAAATCAAGTTCTAACTAAGTTAATAGATATCAAAATAACAGTATTATTATATATATATTATATATATATTTATATTATATTATAAATATATAATGTACAATAATGTTGAAATTGACCTAAACGTTACTTATATATTAGAACAATGAGAAAAATAAGGTAATAATAAACTAATATATATTTATATGTTTATGTAGATAAAATAGTAGACTATGATATACATATATAGTAAAAACTATATATATATATAATATATATATATAATTATTTATTTTATATATATTTATATTTTATATATATATATTATATACATAAGTATTTATTTATATATGTTTTATTATTATATTTATATTTTATATATTTATATTTCACATAGTATATAAATTTATATATTATATAATATAGGTATATATATTAAAATTAATTATATATTAATTGTCAATGTGTAAAATAAGCAATTCCATACTCAAAGTTGTTAATTCATAAATTAAGAATATATATACATTATATATATATTTTATATATATATATATGATAATAATATTAATATTATATTATAGTATTATTATTATATTTTTATTTATATATTTTTAATTTCCAATTATTTATTTTTGTTTTAATTTTTTATGGTATAATTACATATAGGTTATGTATTATTTATTTTTCTTATATATATTATTGGATATATGTATTTTATATTTATATTTATATATATATATTATGGATGTGGTATTTTATATATAATATATATATATATTTATTAATATATATATATATATATATTATATATATACTCAATACATATTTAAATATACTTTCTAATATATATATACCAAACATAAAATATCTTTCTAATTCTGGCTGGTGATAGAAAATTTCAAATTCAGCTCACAGCCATGATGGAGGCAGATTAGGTAAAAGCAAACTTTATAATTTTTTCTTGTTGGCATGATGAAACCAATTTCAACATATAACACAGTTCATTTCGCATACAATGCCTAAGCCATATTAACTTAATGTTCTTGTCATATTAGAGATATCTTACAGTATCGATTTAATCAACGCAGTCATGAATCTCTTCTTAAAATTGGCTAATTCAACATCAGCACCACTGTATTGGTTGTATTTATTGATCTTTGACATATCCAAACACAAAGGAGTGAGAGAGCGTTATATCTGACATCATTGGTGATTTGGTGGCCAGTCGTGGTACACTCACAGTCAATTATTCGGATCTGGAAACCTTTCAGTAAATTTAATGCAACCATTATCAACGCCAGCATTTCCGATTTATAATTGTTTCGCTCTTTTGATTTCTTAATAAAAATTATATTGTTCATGTGATATCTACACACTCTGTTATCTTTGGACGAATCATGAGTTGTACTATTGGATTTTTTTATCCTAAAATCACAGATTTAGGACAATTTGTTCCTATACTTATCGTTAGCAACTTGAAAAGAGTTTACTGTTGAATAGAATTTAACTTTCTATGGAACGAGAATCTAGTTTGCGATCTGTGTTGAATATAACCATAGAGCTAATTAAACTGCGTTTAAGAGAAGGTTCCTTGGATCATTATGTTTATAATCGTTTGTAAAATTTGAAGCTGGTTAAGACGTACTTGTTAAAAAAGTGGTTCTTTTTCTCACCTTCAGCTCATTAATTTCCTTATCTTTTTGTTTGTTAAAACATGCTTAATGTTTTTCGATGAGAGAAGAATAATTAAGGGTAAAATTGTGGGAAGAAGAGTAGTGGATTGGTGATGAAGGGAAAGATAGAAGAAAGTCGTCAGTGAAGAGTAGAAAGATTAAATACAAACACCTGTGTATGAGAATACATTACTAATCAGATTTAAGGATTTAATATGAACCGAAGTTATATTTTCTGTCTTACTGTCATATCTATATTATATGTGAGCACAATCGAGAACTCCCGCACTCTCCACTTCCATTACACCCTCCCTGATAAAAGTGACGACATGATACCCCAAATGATATACCTCCCTGAGGGGAGGACCTTACACTTGAGATAGAAATGAAATTAGAAAATTAATGCATTCTGTCGATGCGTTTCGGAGCCGTTATTTTTTTTCAAAGCACGGCTTGGAATTCCACGGGCGGGTAAATGGGCCGATCATTTGAAACAATTATCTAAGGTCCTGTTCCGGGGCTCCGTTTCTCCTTTAACAGTGATGTGATTTTGAAGAAAATTCGTTCCCCTGAGCATGTTCATAGCTCAGAGAAAATTATTCTTGCATGCGGCTCGTTAGAATTTACTACCAATTATAAAGTAATTGGATGTAAGATGTTAAAAAATATATTTATTCGTGCGCAACCCGACATCACAGAATATTTTTTCCTATTCAGACTTCCTCTTATTGAGAACAAAAGAGTCACCAGAAGAATTTGAAGGAATAAGCAAGGATGGACAAGATACAGTCAGAGAGAGCGTAGGAGAAGATGAATTAAGATAATATCCAGTTATTCGTTCCAGTAGAGAAAGTGCAAAATGAGGCAGATTCTGAAGAGAGAGGATATAGGGAGAGATCATTAAGGAAGTTTAGAGCGATATATTTAAAACGTTGCTTTGATAAAGAATTGTTGTATGGGATATAAAGAATTATTTTTTACAGATTTAATATGGTGTTATTATGGACCACATGTTAATTGAGCGCACATTTCGCAAAAAAGTAGGAAGAATGTAGAGGAAAGTTTAATAAAAGAGGGTAAAGGTACGGATTAGACTCCTCATCAACAGAAATTGATAGCTGTCTGGAAGATTGCAGTAATGTCACAGACTACCATGCAATTTGTCGTAGCAGATATAAAGGTATCAATATTTTGATTATACATATATGGCATTAATTTAATAGTATATGAGAAGAGTATGATATAATGTATATTATTTAGGGAGTGTGAGAGAAGAGTGGTAATATAGATATAATGAGGAGTTATATAATATATAGATAGGATATATATATAGTAATAATAGATGTAATTAATAGATAGGTAGTGAAATAAGTAGATTATATTACTATATAGTATCTATATATAGTATTATATATATATATATAATAATATATATAAGGATATATGAATATATGTTTATATAATAGTGATTAATGATAGAGAGAGAATAATATATATTTTAATATTATATATATATATAGTAATTAGATAGAATATATATAGTATAGAATATATATTAGTATGATATGAGGCTATTATATACGAAGGATAATTATATTAGATATAGTGTTATTACTTAATGAATAGATAGGTATGAATATAACTAAGAATTTAGATAGATTATTTTAAGTATATATGTTTATTAGATATAGTAATATATATATAAATATAGTAGGAAATTAATATATAAGGATGAAATCAATAAGTATAATTTATATATATTCGTGCTAAACCATCATTGAAGAAAAAGGAGATATGTATATTCTATTAGCAGTCATAGCACTTGCTTTTAATAAAATTCATTCTTTTTAGATTACAAAGTAAATTAATCAATTACTCGTAGAAAAATGGAAATTAGAAAGTTGAATCATATAAAAGTACTCAATAAACATGCTGTAAGAAAAAGGAGAAATAACATAGAAGGCGCAAACCATTGATATCAATACAAACCATATGAACAAGAATTATTGAAGAAATTGATTAGTATACTCGATATAAGAACATAATGAATAATAAAATAAGACGCAATGACTAGCTAGCCATCTCCTCCTTGAGTCTCTTTACTCTGCTTCGTTATATCGGTTGTATAGTTACATAAAATCCTTACTTAGCTCAAATAGATACGCCGCAGTTACTTAATGAAGGCGCCAAGCATATAGGATATAGGTAGAAGATATTGAATATCTACACCCTTAGTGAGCTAAGGTGTTAACGTGAGGATATAAGAGGTAACATAGAAGGGCAGCCATAGTAGATAAGGTAGCGAAAGGCCTAGAGGACTAAGTGACTTATAATACGTAAATCTATATATAACCTTCAGCTTAAAGTAGTAAGGGGTAGGCAGGCAGAATAAATTAGAAACTTTAGTAGTAATAGGATTAGAAAGTAAGTGATAAATATATATCTAAAGCATAGGTGTCGCGGAGGGCGTAGAACCATACTCGCATAATAATGTGTATACAGTAATACTTCAGGTGAACGAGGCCTTAGATCTGACAATTAAATGATTCTCCTACAGGATAATTAATCTTACGATATATATATATAATATTATTAATATTATAGTATATATTATATTTATATATATATATAATAAAAAATTATTAATAATAAATATATATATATAATAAATAAGAGATGTATGAAATGAATTAATAGATTAAATAAGGTATAGAATAATTTAAATAGATAAATAATAATAAAATGATAATTTAATAATAGATTAATAATAAAATAATAATTATAAAATAATAAATAAGCGGTAGTTCAAATAAAAGTGATTAAATAATAATAATTAAATGCAATGATTCAAAGATTTATATAATAAATGATAATAACGCGAGTTAATAAATTTATATAATAATAAATGAATAATAATAATAAATATATAATGAAATAATAATTTATATCAAATTAATAATAATAATAATGATGATGTTGAATTGTAGAATACAGATCCGATCCCGCAATTAATGTGTGCCAGATGAAGATAATCGATGAAAAACTAATATGATAATGATTCACAGGGATAATGATTCATATGACATGGTGGAACCCATTCACATGACAAGTAGATTATGCCTGATAGAAATTATGATACACTAATGATAATTAATGAATAACCTAACAAATTCTATGATAGCAACCTCAATAGAGTAATAATAATTAATAATTTAAATTCGTCCAGGCCGAGCCGCGGAGATAAGATCATGAGATATAAATGGGAATTACCCTTATATGAGAGTACTCATCTAAGTAGCTCGCGACGAATGGACGCAGTAAACCCAGAATGAATCTCTCATAACCGGAATAGATGAATACATGAATAATATAATAATATATATACAATCATATATATATGAATTCATATTCGACATATCATGAGTCAAATAATAATATAATAATATAGATGGGTGATAAAAACCTTGTCGGATATAATAATAATAAAGATATAATTAATCATTAATATAGATAAGTACCAGAAGTGGAACCCATATTTATTTATTAATGTATATATGACAATAATATTAATGTATGAGACTCCAATAAATAAGAGACTAGTGCAAGTATAACGCTTTAACCGCCCGCTCAGCATTCCTCACAAAGATTTTTTATATAGCAAAATCTAGTATAAAATTGTGTACAATTTTAAGTTACATTTGATATAAATAATCAAATATATTATATAATATAGTGATTAGAGTATAATACATTATAATAATTATTTCTACAGACATTTTACACTTGATAATATGCATAAAAATCATGTAATAAGATAGTAAAAGTAAGTATTTCTATACGATTCTTAGAAATGTAAGACCACTTAATAGGATGCAGAAAATAATGATAATTGTAGTCCTCCATGAGCGTCCGAAATTTAATATATGAATAGATAGAATAAGTTTAATAATCAATTTAATAATATAATAGATAAATAATAATAAAGTATTAATAATTAATAATATAATTAAATTAATATAAGAAGTTATAATTTAATAATAATAATAATAATAATAGAATAATGTTTAATAATTAATATAAATAATTAAATAAAATGAATATATACATTAATAATTTAATGGACATAGTTAAAGAAATAAGGCATGTCAAACATACAGACTATATTAATAAGAGAAGGCCGAAATCACTTGCCCTTAGTGTAGTATATCTTATTGAGCATGTGTATACGGCATCTCCAGACAATTATTGCGTTTTGCGACTTCTTATGGCATACTTATTGAGTGCAACGAAACATAAGCTCAACAGAATGTATGTGGAATATAAGTGCATGTTTCATGTGAAGCTCGTGAGTAGATTATAGTTCATAATATAAAGAATACAAAGTAAGTATTGATTTAATACTTAAGACCATTTATTAAATCCTCAAAAATTCAAAAAGAAATTAAAAAAGAAATAAATAAAATCTTATCTAGTTAGAACTAATCAGGCGCTCGATCTAAGGCAATAGCACTATATATGAAAAGGTTCAATGGAATGATAAGTACACAAAAAAATCAGAATAATGTAAATTGCTCCAATGTGCGCATACAGCTTACTGACAGTGAACTAAGTATTTCATGGCATTGATTCTAGTTGAGAAAGCTCCTCGGAATATTCGCTTTCACATGTAAACTCTTTACTACCTCTCGTTAACAATGTGAAACATTGCGTATCCTGCCGTGTGAACGCTGTCTTAGAATCCTATGATATTTATTGATTATATGTTGAGATACTCTACGAGACATTAAAGACTAATCCCATTAAATCTGGCGTACTAACATCCTCTAGGGGATACCTGTTCTAATCATTTATTATTGAGCTCATGAATTAAATGCGAAATTGCAGAAGCCTAATTGGTACTCATAGTGCTGTGATGCCAAATTAGAATCGATCACTAATTGACACTATAGAGTATTTTATGATAACAAGACGACATATGATTGTGTCGAGAGTGAGAGATTCTTGTATCTACAAGATTTACATAGCTCACGTCTCTTATCAATGCGATACCAATAGGTGCTTTAGAGCGATACCGACCAAAATAATGAATAAAATCCTAACAAAACAAATCTAAAAAGAAATTTAGGTTGTACTTATCTCTGACCAATTGTATCCTCTTGTCTGTTTAAGCACAACTAAAGAATTTTGAGTATTTTTTGATATTTTTTATCTGATCAGCTGTAGTCTCAATAAAATTGTTTTTTTTACCCTCTTTCTATATATTTATTCTATTCTTTCTTCATGTATTGACCTAGGAAAGTTCGTAACGTTATCAATATCAAAAAAATTTAGAAATGATCTAAATAGTTGTCTTAGATATAGAAATAGGTCCAACAGAAAAACATCGATATAGATATATATGTAAAAATCTATCATAAAGTATTCATTCAACAAAATCAGAGGAAAAGTGCGAGAGGAACTACAAAAGATGCTCTAGATGCTCAAGGAATACATTTTATAAATGTTATATTGATAAAACTACTTTAATAGAAGAGATTTAGTATTGGAAAGGCAGTAATCCTTGAAACAATGAATATAGATTGGGTAATTAAATATTACTGTTTGACTCTTCTCATGCTCCAATAATAACAAGGTCTCTCCAGACCAGCATTTAGCTGATTCGCACGAGAAAAACCAATGCGTTTGACATCCAAATATAAGGTACGTGACACACATGCCATTTTTCGTCTGTGTCTCACAGGTAGAAAATTCTGATAAGACTGCGCGGACAGATCGATCGTCTATTTTACCAATTCTATGATCAGAGAAAGGAAGAAACGATAAATCGTCATTTGTAGGCGTGAAAGTGAGGCGGCCTCAGAAACAGAATAGCGTCAAGCTTACTATTAATATAGCATAGATCTGACATATGTCTATAATACAGGAGAGTACAAAACTCAGTTAATCTCCACAAAATATCTTGCTCTAAAAACCTCTCATATATAAAGTAGACTAGAGGCAGGAGTAGCAGAGAAGAAAGGAGTACTCCATGGGCATGCCAAACACAGTGACGCAATACATCAGTGAAATTCGGCAGATATTAAGAATAACGAAATAATTTGAGGACAGGAATATTAGACCACACCCAGGAGGATTCAGATAATATTACGACTGATCAAGATAAAATCAATTGTAACGCGTGGTAGGCAAGGCATCAATAGATATATGCCACGAACATGTTTTCAATTTCGAACTTCAGAAAATGAAGTAACTCGCGGAAACTTTTGAATACATTGTTCGTAAAAAGTTGACTTTACGGTCAAGGCTAATTTTTAGTCGATCTGATCATGAGTTCGCGACACCAAAAAACGTCGTTCGCGGACGGAGATATTCTGGATATGTTAATTATATAATTTCATATTAGATATTGACAATCTGCTCCTTAGAATATACTGGAAATATATGATTATTGTGTGGGAGAGTTACCTCTCATCCGGCAAGCGGCAGAGATATATGTTGCTACGTCATACCGTATAGCATGTGTATGAAAAGAACTTAAGAAGACAAATGACTAGCAGATTTTAGTGAAGATTAAATTATTGAATAATAAACTACAAAATAAATCTACGCGGATAGGTATATCTCTAATGCTATAAGCATAATAGGACATATATGAGACGTAAAGTAGATCACATTTATTCCGAATGTAGTAGGCTTCCGGAGCTCTATGTTCAGATAATTTATACATATGAGATAGGAGGTGTGATTTCTGAAGGTCTCCAACCTTTCTCAGTTAAGAGACTGTAATACACGTGGAGTTTTAAATATGAAACAATCGAGTATGGTGAATTAAAGTCCAACTGAGAGAGTCTCTCGTTATCAAACAGTGCTCTATATATGAGTGGTATTACGCACTTAGTTTATGCATAGTAGCCCGCACCGCCGCTATGCGGTGACCCCTTTTAGATCTCCATGCTGCTGTCTAGCGTTATAGTAATATGGAGTGCTCTCGGCGGATCTATCTGTTGTCATAGATTTATTAGCCTGCTGATAGATATTATTGGCAAACTTATGAAACGCTTGAAGACTAATTTCTTATCGTGTTTATAGAACCCTAAGACCACAATGAGGATGACCTATTTGGTCGAATAAATAGAAGTTGCATCGAGTTCTTGTTCGAGGTATCGAGGAAGTTTTTAAATGTGTAGAAGGAAGAAAATAAAGGGCAGAAACTGAAGAACACCAGAGAAAAGATAATGTTTACGATTCGATAATAATTGCGTTTTAAATTGTATTATTAGAATGCTAAAAATAGGATGTAATTAGTTCATTTGGTTAGTATTATTATTCTACGTTTCCGCATCAACCTCGCATTAAAGGACACTTTCATTTTAAATGTATTCTTACAAAAATAAAAATAAATTGGTTAGGCATAAGTGGATTTGAGGTAGGAATTAAGACTATTACCAATTTCGGAAATTCTATAAAATATCCTCAAATTTTTTTTGAAATTGCGTTTAAAAAATGCAAAAAAAAATAAATAAAAAAAAAGACTGTTCAGATCTGTTACAACTCAGACTTATAAATATACGCTTGAGAAAAAAATCAACTAAATATCATATAAAATTATTATGACGTACTATACCAGCAAAACAATTGGTTAGAATTAAAGGCTAACACCCTAAATTTCTTTTAATCTTTTTTGTAATCTCTGAGATGTGGTTTGAGATATGATTGACCTTGTATCCTTAAAAAATTTATGTATTAATAAGAATCTCCTGAAAAAACATGGTCCCGGAGGTTAATAATATATAATAATTCTCTGAAATGTCTAATATGTGATCGATTATTAACAATATAGGACACGATCAGATAAAATGATAACATTGTGTAATCAGATGTTAAACAACCCATCAATGATTAAACTGTTAGAAGGTAATTACCTTAGTGGGCATTGATTCTTGCATACCATAAGTTCACATATATAAATCATTATAATAGAATCGGGCAGGAAGCAATTTTCAATTGTTAAGATAGTCGATTATGGTATGACAAATATATACTTAAGAGATATAAACAGATGAAGTATTTAGGCATTTGTGAGCCTATGCATTGGGAGCATCTTTATTATTGCTTGATATTTGTAACGTTGTATGCCGCCAAGGACGTTCCTTAAACCTGCTGATTTGTATTACTTATCTAAATTGTAGTTTTAATTTTAATTTAAGATTTTATTAATATTCATCTATTTTTATTTTACCCCTCATGACAACATAGCTCATATACCATCTGTTAATTTACTGTCGGGCAATTTTTATACACACACTAGAAGTACCAAACCAAAAAATTCGCTTGAGGTAAACTGCAAAATTACTCACAAAGCAGTGTTCGGCTCGATAAATATACTTAGTTCATGTTTATTATTAGTTATTTATTGATTATTAGATTATTATTATTATTATAGGTTATTATTATTATTATTAGTTATTATTATGATTTATTAATATTAATTGATATATTATGTGGATTTTAGTAAATTAAGTGTATTATTAGTTTATTTATTAATTATTATTATTATTCAATTTATTAGTTATATGATTATACTTTTGTACTTGTTAGTTATTTCCGGAAAGCTCAAGAGACGTCAATACAATGTGTGCAATTAGTGCCCCTGATTCTGAGGTCGTTGTAGAGAAAATTTACTTTATATTTTACTTATGAATAGTTGTATTGCATATTGAGAGTTGAGTAAAGAAATGATTGGTAGAGATAATTAATAATAATATAATAAATTTTTTAGAATGATAAGAGCGTTTGTGTATTAAAAGTGGAATTAAAGATTGAGAATTTCTCGAATTTGAATAAAGAGTTTTGTAATTCACTAGGGTATATAGTATTAAGGTTATATTAATTATTATACTCATATTAATTATTAAAATACTTATTCGCTTAATTAAATATTAATTATTTGATGTATTATTCACTATACGTATTTAATCCCGCAGTATTAAATATTGTATTGTTGGTAAAACTATTATTTTATATATTATGATTATTATTATTATTATTATTATATTATTATTATTATTATTTATTTATTATTATTATGTCATATTATTATTGTTTATTAGGTTATTAGTTATTATTATTATTATTGATTGATTATTGCGTTTTATTAGTATCAGTTAGTTATACATAAGATATACGCTTACGGATGCTATCATTCATCATATTCATTGCGCCAACCACAATATATCCTTTCATCCATAATGTATCATTTATGATTTATCGAGCTTTCATCATCATTTCATCATGATTATTATTAGTTTATTATTAAAATGTTTATTATTATTATTATAGTTATTGTATTATTATTATGTCCGCTATTCATTATGTTATTAAATGCAGAATATCTTAAATATGATTCATTCGATTTCAACATATGCCATCATTACTTTATTTATTATTATTATGAACCTTGTATTATTATTTTTGATTATGTTATTATTATTATATACCAAATTATTATTTATATTATCTATTATTATTGATTATTATTTTAATTATTATTGAATTGATTAGTTATTATTTTATTATTATATAATTTTTATTATTATATTTTATGTAATATTATAGATAGTAATAATATAATAACAAGAATGACCGGTCATATTATATAGTATAGTATATATTATATATATATATATATTAATATATATAGTATATATATTTTATTAGTATATATAATATCATATATATTATCCCCTCAAAAGGCTCATAGCCATGATACTGATATGTAGTTAGTACTAGTAGTCTCATATACTATAAGTATTTACTTCATAGGTATAATAAATATATATATATAGTGATTATATAGTATTATAATATATAGTAGTATAGTATATATATATAAATATATTGATATAGTCATTATCTTTAAGAGTCTTCATAGATGTGGTACCAGTATTCTGTTGCACTCGTTTTTTATATGTTTTAAATATACAGTATTATCCTTTTTTACTTACGCCAATGTTTATTTGGACTTTGTCAACTCTTTTAATTCCATTTTTAGAGCAGAATTGTTAATTTTACTTGGTCAATCTAGTGAGAACTGATTTTAGGTATGAAGAAAGTGGCATTGACTGAATATAAATATCTGCATGTGTGTCAATGGTTTAGCGGAATATTGAGCATATTATGGTTAAAGTATATATAGATAATATATGATAATAATATAAAATTATATAATAAGGTATATATATATTATTATATATAGTATAAATTATAAGATGATAATAAAAAGATACCCTAGCTATATCTATTGTATATATATCTAAAATATATAGGCCTGAAACTCAAACATACGCGAGCGATTACACACTATAGTTATGAACTAATAAATGCTATATTGAATATATACATTAAAATATAAGAATAAAAGGTATATAATATATAAGGGGGAATAATATGTTTGCTAAAATTTGAGTAAGATAGTAATAATAATAAAGCAACTGAGAAACTTAGAGTAGGGCTAGTAAGGACTAAGATAAATCAGTAGGTATAAAATTATATCATAGTAGCCTCTCTATAATAAATGTTGCGTATTATGAGCATCTATAACTACCCGGGTAGGACGGCTTCCACGTTAAAAATATATAATTACTATAGGAGATAATAGTACTATATAGAGGGTCATAAACATTATAGTAGGGTTAGCTATGAATGGAAATAGCATTGAAAAGCAACGGTAGGTACGATATATCAGATAAATATACGAGAATGGGGTGTCATATAAGCGTAGTATAAAATATGTGAAGCTGGTTGCTACGAGAATTGCGATAGGTAGGTGAGCGAGTGTACCCCTCTAATAGCATGCGTCAAGAAAATATCTGTTTGATGTCGAGTGTACTAAAGTGCGAGTGCTACGTCACGCCTTATACACATCTTATTTAGGTGGAACCAGACTTCTACTCATACTTGATCCTAATGTTATCTGGAAAAATTGTGCGCGCTCGATGCGTTAAGACGATCGCTTGAAACAAAAGGTCATTCATGTAAGAAGTCTGAGTAAAAAAATAGAAATTAACGCGTCAAACAAATATCAAGTGTCTTTCGTAATCGTTATTAAAGACTACGTACACTTAGGGCAATCCAGTGTACGAGTGATCCTAATGCGTTCTAGAGATCGACGCAGGGTTGGCGTTACGATTAAATGGGAACGCAATACTGAGACTAGTAGAGTGTTATTTGAGTCTGTATCACTCAGCTCATCATCTAGACATAGACTCATAGTCCTACACGCTACTTTCGAATATTCCTGGGGAAATCTTTTGTTCTCTTGAGGGAGATACTAGAAATTAGCGAAGGAAAATGATCTTACATGATTGAAATAGTCGGGGCTGTGAAATAAGTAAATATAATAAATATATATAATACTACCCATTAGCCTTTAAATTGTATTTACAAAACTTAAGTATAAGCGGGATAGAGTAATGGGACCAATAATAACCATACAGTATGCTAGAATAAAATTTGTAAAATCATACTGCAGATAGAAACGGATAAAAACGGAGCCGGAACAGGAACTTAGTAATTTTTAATATGAGTTCGAGCGGCGGTAATTCAAAAGCCAGGTGAAAAAGGAAAATATAGGGCTCTGCTGTGTGTGAAAAACAGGTGATTTACCATTTACAAAATATGCGGGGAATTACATTTTCTTAATTTCTTCTTTCTCGTGATTGATCCTCCCAATATCTATACAGAAAATCTCCTTGTTGCTGTTCCTCTTCTCGATTGTGATAGTCAAGCCCTATAGATAACTATGTAAACAAATCAATACTCTTGCGTGATAACTTAAAAAGCCTTTTCAGGTGATTTAAGTGTTTCTCAGGATATTAGTGTTCCTATCTATATCATACTCATCACTAGACAACTTTCCCTTCTAATCAAATAATCCCAATTCAATCAACTCACCTCCTACTACTTACTTTCCACACAATATTATACCGCCTTGAATTATGTAATATACTGTTCGATTCGAAAGGACCATAAATAAAAGATTGTTATCACAAGTCCTATACAGTTCCTAAAATGAAAAATAAAACTGACGGAAATTACGTACTTAACAGAACTTGAAATTTAAATAAATAAGATATATAAAATATGATCTGACTTCTCTTAAAACGAGCTTATAGCTACTATGGTTATATTCAAAAGATCGCAATAGCTTTCGTTTAAAAGTAATTTATTCCAACAGTAAACTTTTCAAGTGTAAGATAAGATAAACAAATTGTCTAAATCTGTGATTTGGATAAAAATCCAATTCACTCATGATTACGTCAAAGATACAGGTGTGTGAGATATCACATGACATATTTTTTTAATGAATCATGCGAACAATTATATCGAAATGCTGTGCGTTGATAATGTTGCTTTTCTGAAAGGTTTCAGAATCGGATAATTGACTGTGGTGGTACCACGACTTGGCCACCAAATCACCAATGATGTCAGATATAACGCTCTCTCACTCCTTTGTGTTTGGATATGTCAAAGATCAATAAATACAACCAATACAGTGGTGCTGATGTTGAATTAGCCAATTTTAAGAAGAGATTCATGACTGCGTTGATTAAATCGATACTGTAAGATATCTCTAATATGACAAGAACATTAAGTTAATATGGCTTATGCATGTTTATGCGAAATTTGAACTGTGTTTATATGTTTTGAAAATTGTTTCATCATCGTTTCTGTAAAATATGTATTATATAAGTTTGGCTTTTACCTTTAATCTGTCCTCCATCTCTTTGGCTGTGAGCATGAATTTGAATTTTTGTTCTTTCAGCCAAGAATTAGAAGATTTTTATGTCTGGTATATATATTATTATAAAGATCATTTTATGTTTAGTTTATGCCAAGGTGTGTAAGAGTGTGTAATACTTATAACTAATAATTATATATGGGCCAAAAAATATGATAAATATATAATACAAATATATAAATATTATTTACTACATATTATAATATATAAAATCTCAGGAATAAATAAATAACTATTTATTAATATTCATAAAAATAAACTATATTTATATGTATATATATATATATATAATATATAATACATATGTATACTACTTATTAAATAATGATTGCCAAGCAGGTATAGGAAAAACATATTATATGAATTGTTAATTAAGTTTATATATATTTTTATATTATAAGTAAATTAGTTTAGATAGCATTTTTATCAATAAGGTAAAAATAAAATGTTTATTATGATATTATACTAGTACTGTTATATAAATATATATAGTAGTATATATGTATATATATTAGATATATGGATATATTTTTCCTTACCCTATTTTATTGTACTTATATATATTCCTACTTTATATATATAGTGATATTATATATATATATTATTAATATATTAATATATATAAATTATAATAGTGTATAGGTATATATATATACTACAATTATAATATATATATATATATATTATTTATATAGGTAATATATATATTATTATAGAATATTTATTATATATATTATATTATATATATTATTATTTTATAAATATATGATATTATTATTTATATATAAATAGATAATTATAATATATATATATATATTAATACATTTTACTGAGCTTCGTAAAAATTTATGTTTATATATATATATTATAGATTAATTATTATATATTAAAATTTTTTTGAACTTTTTTGTAGAAATATATTGATAATTCTGTCTCTTTATTTATATATTTGATTTGTATATATAAGTTATATGATAATATTCAAATTATATAACACATTATATATGATATATATATTAATATATGATGTTATATATAGATATATATATATATTATGATATATACTATAGATATTATATATATATATTATATTTATATATTATATTATTATATATATTTAATATCATTATAAACTATATAAAATTTATATATTTATTTATATATAGTATATTATAGTATATATATATTAATATTTATATATATATATATATATATATCATATAACACACCTTCTTCCCCAAGATCTGTTTAGTGTGTTGTATTTTTAACATGTACCGGGGATAAAACAGGAAAAGTAGTTAGAAGAAGTATGGCACAAGTCGAAAAATGCCCTACCTTACATGCCCCTTTCCCGTTCTTTATACTTTTGTTGAGAATCTCGTCGCAGTCAGAAAATCCACCCTAGTGTGTTCTTCACTCTGAGCTGCGACTGGACCCTTAAATATTTCGGCAAATCTGTCCCTTTTGACTTTTTCATCCATTGGCCCAGATGTTCCGCCACCAACCATACCCCTCTCACAAAAACCCCGTTCCATTCACTCCTATTATGCCACCTTTTCTTCTCGACTCTGCCAAACTCACATTTAATCTCCTCCAGGCTATTTCCGGTTTTACCTGAACTCAATCCCACATTTCTCGGTCTCCCTATTCCTTGTGTCGGTTTGTTGATCCGTAGCACACACACCTACTTTTATACATTTTCGTCTTAATAAGTCCAACGTATCATGCTCCTTTTCCATTCATGATCCAATGATTATCATCTTAATGTCTTTCATTTATTCTCTCTTTTACAACTTCATACCTCACAACTTCATACGTTCATTCCGCATTTGTATCATATTCTTCTCAACACCTAGCACCTTACCCCTACAGATTAAGATGTACTCCATCTAAACAGATTGTACTTTTTGATCGTTATAACTCTTATTCCAGGCCCCATTAGTCTCGTTACTACTATATGTGAACATATGGCAAACTATACATACCTCTTCATGTTAAGACGCTACGCACTCAAGACTATTTTCCTTGTTTTACATCCTCTATGTCGATTTATTGCACCCAGCCACCTTCCTGTCTTTCACAACTTTCAACCACACTCTGCATCAATCCGCTTTGTCCCTATTTCATTCCATAACATTATATTCCTAAATAATGTATATCAGAAACTTGTTCTAGCTGCAACATCATGATCTAACATATCTTTACTGCAGTACGTCTGTCATCACTCCTTAACTAGAACGACGGTTGGCCCCGGCCCCGAGCCCCTGGCCCCTTTCCCCGGCCCCGGCCAAAAATCAGAAAACGTGGTCTTTGGTTTTCACCGGTCGTTAAACTGTAACCTAACCTTAAATATTTAGAAGGATTTCTTCAAAGGAATTACAAAAAAATATATTTTAATCCATACATTGAAATTATGCTCAATGCAATGGAATTTTTATCTTGAAACTTCTTAATCTAATTGATCTTCCCTGCTGGTATTACTATGACTTTAAATTAAATTTGAGGCCAAATTATAATTTTCCGAGTTTTTTTAACATTAATTATAATTTTTGATACTTTTAGAAAAGAATTATTGGCAAAAATAAAATATAAATATTAATTGTTAATATAATTTAAGTTTGTATTTATATGTATAATAAAGTAAATATCTTCAAAGAAAATTAAATATTTCTGCAATAATCTCTTCCAAAAATTATTATTTAATTGAATTTATTAATAATATTTATATTATATATATTATATATAGTTATTATTTATTATTATATTATATTATATTTATTATATATATATATATTATAGAGAGTATATTACTTTAATTTTATTATATTATAGCTTATATAGTATATTATTAGTATTATTTATATTTATTTATATTATATATTATATTAGTAAAAAAATATGTCATATAGAATAATTATATTATAGCTACTATTAGAATAGTTTTATTACAAAATGTAGCAATAGAGGTTATTATAATGATAGTAATATAGAACAAAATACGTTGTATGTCACAAAAAACCGATAACTAAGGTATAAATGACCAAGCCCTAAAAACCGACCTCATATATATAGTAAGTACAACACTCAATATATATATATAGTAATAATGAAATTAATAGTATATAAATCCGTTAACTAGATTATTATATATTTTATGATAAGTAATCTAGACGTATATTGCTCAGGTAATCTAGTATGTTAGTTGTGAGGCTAGATGTGATTGAGGCTGAATGTAATAATTGTATGTTAGGGCGGCCGGGCATAAATAATAAATAAGGTTATATCTCGGTACGGTCACTATCGCCTATAGCTACCCAATTCTATGGTACTATTTCAATAACTGAGAAATAATATATAACAAGAAAGTAACGGTGGGAGTGTGAAGTGGCGCGCGTTAACAGCAACGCATAAGGGTAGTTAATATAGAGTATAAATATAATCAAGAGATAGTAGAAATAAATAATAGATGAAAAAACATATGTATCCCAAAAATAGCATATAAATTTAACAATGCCAATAATAAATACTGGGACGAATTTACAATATATCATAGAGAGGGAAAATAAGTTATATAAGAAAATATAGATATTATAGATATAAAGATATAAAGTAGATATTATAATTCATTTATAATATAAAATATATATATTATAGTGAATAATCTGATGAGTAGTAATTGTGAGGAGATACTAGTAGAAATATAGAGTATTATATATCCTAAATAATAAAATACATTTATAGGTATAAGGATATATATATTAGTATATATATATATAATATATCTTATATATATTTTATTATTAGTATTTGTTGTTAGTATTAGCGCGTAAGAAATAAAAGATAAATAATAAATTAATGTGAATAGATTTATAATAATAGAAGGGATAGTATAGTTGAGTATTATGTAAAAGTAATCATACAAATCTCCCTTTATTAGGAGAGAGGGGCCCTGCGATTCTTTTTTAGTGTTGTGTTTTACTTATTCTTCAATATTATATTACTTAAAACAAACATTGTTAAAGACGCCTATTTATTGAAGTGACAACTAAAATCTAGAGAAAGGTAAACGCTAATTTTGCGTCCCGACCACGCAGAGACCTCTTCAGGGCTGAAGATCTGATCTTCATCTATGATATCTCAT
>JABUQX010097440.1:0-15000 GCA_015478945.1 Trachelipus rathkii | reverse complement strand
GCATGCTCTCGATGAGTGGGCGAATGTCCTGGACATGATTTGATCCCATACGTCGTGCAGTGCCTGTCGCAGATCCGGGAGGGGTTCGTGGAGGGGGGTTGCAGCTTTCGGGATCCGATGTTTCAGGATATCCCAAAAATGTTTGACTGGGTTGGCCACTCCAACGCCGTAATTTGAACCGTCCTAAGGTAGTCGTTCACACATCAGGCCTTGTGTGGTCTTGCGCATTGTCTTGCATTAAGATGAAAGAGTAACGAGTGAGGGGGCATTATGGGCACGACATATGGTTGGAGGATGTCTGTGATATACCGTACGGCTTGTAATAGTCCTCCATCGAAGATGTGCCAACTCCGTTGCAACGAGGAAAAAAGATTGCGCTTACCCAGACCATAACCGACCCACCTGCAAACGGACGGCACCTGCAGCACATTGCATTGCGCGCTCTCCGTCGATCGTCGGTATACTCTAGCACGCCTGACAAGCGTACAGAGACACTCGACTCGTCCGTAAAGAGCACCTTTGGCCCAATCGTCGACGTCCAATAAGTGTTCTCGGGCAAATTGCCAGTCCGCGCCCTTCGATGCTGCGTGGTGTGCGGTGGCACCATGCGCAGGCCTGCGGGGGGCGTAATTATGTTTCCGCAAGGCGTCGACGCACCGTATTGTTCACTCACCTTGGTGCCGTGTACCTCCGCCGCTGTATCTGCAGATGTCCGCTGCGTTGGTTTGTTGGCGCTCTCGTAATGCACCGCAGACATAAATCGGTCTTCCACTGGTGTCTTGGCCCTGGGCCTACCTTGTCCTTGCCGGCGATCATGTGTCAGGGTTTCCTGGTACCGTTGGACCACCCGTGCAATCGTTGTGTGTGCGCTACACCGAACCGTCGACCAACTGCCCGGTACCCGTGTCCTTCGCGTGAGTGTTGTTATCTGCACGCACTGATCTCTTGACAGTGACGCACTATCCTCTCCATGTTTAAATGAGTCGCTTCGTACGTGAATGATCCCTGGCCTCAATTATACCCCGACCATAAGCCTACCTCCACCTCTCCATGTCTGTTACGTGGTTTATCTTTTCCTAAATTTATCGCGATGCCGGCCCCAATACTGCAGCGAATTCTCTGTGGGGTGGTTGCATAGTTACACTGATGCTGTCGTCTGTGTTGGTGTCGCGGGTAATCATGGGGTTGGGGCCTTACCCGTTTCTTGCGAGTGATATTTAACCTATTGCGTGCGTTTATTTTTGACGCAGTTAGTATACATAATATATATATATATAATATTATATATATAATATATATATATTTATAATATATATATATATATATATATATATAATATATATATAGATATATATATATATATATATATATATATATATATTGCAACAATTGTTCATTAATCGAGTGTAAACAAGCTTTTAATACCCAATTGTTCTTCGTCGAGTGTAAACAACTTTTAATATGATTTTTATAAAATATTTCTTTATATGTTTGACTGAATACATCTTAAGAATTACGTAATATTGTTGCCGACAACACGTCTTAAATATGTAGAGTTGGTAACCCTGGTTTTTGAAATAGTTAGTAACGAAAAAATTATTAGTGTGTGAAGGGGCTTAATAAAACTACTTGTAATTACGTGTATAAACGTGTTACAAAATACAAATAAATAAAATACTTCAACGTAAATAAATAAAATATATTGAAAAATATCTTTTAATCCATGCCCGTGAAATAAGATAAAAAGGAAAATAATTCAAAATAAAGTTAAGTGAAAGAAAATATATACTTTTTTCGGTGGAATAGGCCTAGACTTAGAGTCTATCCACGTTTGGTGACATCCCTTTGGAGTGACATATTGAACTAACAATAAAGAAATAAAACAAATAAAATTACGCACTGTAATTTACTTTTTGTTACTTAAAAATGTTAAAAAAGTAAAATATTAGTGAAATTAATAACTTTGAAAAAATAGCCAGTGTAGGGCTTAAGGCCTACCGCCACAAGTCCTTAATTAGGCCTGATGCACGCACATATAGCATCTAACAATAAAATTAAAAGCAAAATATATATATATATATATATTAATAAATTAATAACTGAAAAAATAGAACAATATAGCCTAATCTACGCAGGCACATATTTGCGTTCAATAATAGAATTAAAAGAATAGTTTTTTTTTAGTGCATTCATAAATAACATTAAAGCAAGAAAGAAAATATTCTAAAGTTATAAAAGTGATAAAAATAAATATTCAGAAAAAAATTTAAATAAAACTAGGCCAGACCTAGTTAAGAGCCTAGCCTACTGAACTATATGTCCTGTCTTAGGGCATATATAAGCTACAACCATTATTATGGCAACAAGCCTATTTTATACATAAATGGTGCTTTAATTTTTTTTTTAACAATTTTACATTAGCTTACTTTGGTAATTGTGTAGGGAAGTGATCAAGTGCTTTTAATACAAAATAACTAATAAACAGTGAAATAAATTTTTTTTAAGTGAATGTACAATTAAAACAGTGGTATAAAAAAATAAAATAAAAAAATAAACTGTAATATAGCCTTTAATAAATAGGCTACTGACTAAGGTAGGCTTTAAATCAATAAACTTACTTAATATTCTAAGCCCCTAACCTGCGTAATTCTTTGGATATTCTGAATATATATTTTTTTTTTTTGCGTTTTACATTGATGACTTCGACTAGAAGCAGATCTGGTGCTCAAAATTTAAATATCCCACAGTTTGGAATTTCCATACATCATGTAGATGTTGAAACAAATGAAATAAATAATATTGATGGACAAAATGAAAATCTAAATAGGGATGACGGTTGCAGCTCTAATCATAGCTTATCAGTTGAGAGGGATCGTTCTCGCACCCCATCACCCGAACCACATCGAAGAACAAGGAAAGTACTCTCTGTGTAGGACATTCCTCGTTTTGAAAGTAGGGATGTGGGCAAATGGCTAGACAGAGTGGAATTACTATTTAGTCTATATTTTGTGCATGATAATATTGAAAAAGTCCAACTTCTCAGTCCTCTCTTACCTTCGGCTTAACTTCAAGAATAAGCTCTCCTATCAACGACCAAACTTATGAAGAATTGGTTCACCTAGTAAATAAAACTTGTGCTCTGTCTAATAAAGAGAAAGCTGAAACCTCATTTCAGCAGGAGCTTAAACCTGGTGAAAAGCCCACAGCTTACCTTAACAAAATTAAAGTATCATTAGGAGTCTGCAGTTATCAATAGCTTCTACATCAAAATGAAAACCTTATGAAGCAGATGTTTCTTCGTGTTCTACCTGAGAATCTGGTACCATCATTAACGGTATTGAAAGGGGATGCAGATATTCATAAATTGGCCGAAGCAGCTGATGTGTTCATGGAATCACAACGTCATAAGTCAAAACAATATCCAGATTATTCGGTCAATGCAGTGACTCCATTCGTCCCTACCAGAGCAAGTGATCCCCAACCTAGAAAAGAAAACCACATTTCACACGAAGATTTGGATCAAATTTCTAGTCAAACTAGTGAACTGTTCCAGAAGTTTGAGGCCATCACCTATCAAGTGAGTCAATTGGATCTACGGATGTCTCATAATGATAATGGTTGTGACAAAGGTCGCTCTCCTGGCTGGGACAGAGGTTGTTCTACCTGTCGTAGATCACCTTCAGGTTTTCGAAAGGATGGGGCACTCTGCTACTACCATTTCACATTCCGTGAATTGGCTATAAGGTGCCAAGGAGGCACCTGCAAAATGGCACATTTGGTGGCACAAACGCCATCACAAAACAACGCTGAACCTACTTCCCAACCTTCATAGGGAAACTAAATGTGGGGGTGGAGTTACACCCCTGTTCTAAGAAGGTGCAATTTAATAATATAGTAACATGATGAATTTGTAAGTACAATTATAATTTTCAAAACATTGAAAAAATAAGAGAGGAAAGCTACCTCCTACGAAACTCTAATAATAACAAATTAATAGGTAAAACTTGTGAATTTTTTTTATGCTAATAAAAATAATATCCAGGTTCATGTTCATTCGAGTGAAAATGCAGCTAATGGCTTAAAACCACCTGTTTTATGCGAGAACTTCTCAGTCAAGTGAAAATGAATCTTGGTATAGGGAAAATTTGATTCATCTGATAATAGTGTTAAGGGTAAGGATATGCATTATAAAGGTAGTGAAAATTCAGTTATTGGGCTGGAACCTTTAGTTCCAAGCCAAAATACTGTGATGCGAGTTGAAAATGCAGATTCTTGTAATTGGTTGGTGCTTCCCAAAGTTTTAAATGTACATGAATGTAAAAAACTGGCATTTAATTAACTCCTTCGTATCTATGACGCTAAATCAAAGCAATTATTTTTATTAGATACAGGGAGTTCATTTTCTATTTTAAAGGCTTCTGAAGATGAAAAGAAAGATCCTATTGGCTTTCTTACAGCTGCTAATGGAAGTCAAATTAACATTTATGACTGTATAACTAAAAAACTAAATTTCCTGCTGAAGCGGGACTATGAACATAACTTTTTAATAGCTGATGTAATTGATAATAATTTAGGGATAGATTTTTTTACTAAATATAAATTTTTCTTAGATTTTAGCTCAAATGTTATTATTGATGCCACAACTGGCTTATCTTATGAAGTCATTCAAGGGAATGACTCTGAGGCACTGCCCCATAACAAATGATTTTAATTATATAAATTTAACCCTTTCTCCTAAACTTCCTTCTGCACCTTCCCTTTATAGTGATCTATTAGGTTAATATAAAATGTTGTTTGATGATATATATAAAATTTTAGAAAACGATGTTAATGTGTGCAATAATTCTAATAATAATAGTATCCCTAGGGGTAGCTATCAGGACAATGCCTCTTACAAGTGAAATAAAAATAGAAACGAAATAAGTATGAATGAAAGTGATATAATAAGGAAAGTGATTTTAATAATACGAGTGAGATAGGTATTAGCAAATTTCCACTTCCCCCCACTGAAGAAAATTCCTTAAATGAATTAATTCCATATAAATTTAAAGTTATTGGTTCCCCAATAAACATTAAAAGTCGCAGAATCTGTACTAGTTTATATGATAAGGCTAAAGAAGAGATAGGCAGGTTAGTAAATGCAGGAGTACTTTCTCCCTCACACTCACCTTGGGGATTTCCGATTTCAGTACTTTCTAAACCTAGTGGTGGAGTCCGAATAGTAGCCAATTTGAGATTACTGAACAAACAAGCTGTTCGAGACAACTTCAGTCTCCCTAACTTTAATGACCTTATGAACTTACTTCTTGGGTGTAAAGTATTTTCGGTTTTAGACTTAAAGAAGGCATTTTATTATCTTAAGTCCACCCCGATTGTCGAAAGTTCTTAACTATCAATACTACTTTTGGAAGTTTCTCATATAATAGTATTGTAGAAGGCTCCCATTCCAGTCCCACAAGTTTTACGAAATACATATTAATTCTTTCTAAAATCCCTAACATTTTTATATATATATATATATATATATATATATATATATATATATATATATATATATATATATATATATATATATATATATATATATATATATATATATATATATATATATATATATATACCGATATATATATATATATATATATATATATATATATATATATATATATATATATATATATATATATATATATATATATATATATATATATATATATATATATATATATATATATATATATATATATATATATGTAACACTGATCCACAACAGCATACCATATCATAATACAACCACTAACACTTCCACACCACTCCCCGCCGCATTAATAAAATCCCAATCTTGTTCCATACTCTTGAACAAGACCACCTATAACATCTTCAACCTTTATATCCGCCCAGACCACCCCAAACCCGCCCCCCAAACAACCCCACACCCCCTATCAACAATAGCTACATACCCAAATCTTCCTTGGAGGCGACTTAAACGCCCACCACACTGCATGGTACAAAGACTACCCGGCATCCGATCCCAGGTAAATATCCTTAATGAATTGGAATTCCTGAATATCCTTAACTCAAAAAACTCCCCACCAGAATCCCTCCCAAGCCAACCAATCCCCACCTCACCAGACGTCACATT
This sequence comes from Trachelipus rathkii, assembly GCA_015478945.1. Taxonomy (NCBI): domain Eukaryota; kingdom Metazoa; phylum Arthropoda; class Malacostraca; order Isopoda; family Trachelipodidae; genus Trachelipus; species Trachelipus rathkii. Next base: position 8,858 of record JABUQX010097440.1, on the reverse strand, counting down.
TTGTTTCCCCCCCTACATCACAGACTATCCTGGGACCCAACCACCAACCTACAGTCAGATGATCATCTCCCTATCCTCATATCTCTGACCTCCCCACCAAACTCCCAAAAAAAAGAGCACCACATTCACTAATTACAGAAAAGCTAACTGGACAGAATTTACTAACCATATTGAATCCCATATAAACCCTACACCAATACATGACATAACAACATATTAAACACCTCCATCATTCATTTAAACACCACAATCATTAAATCAGCCAATCTCTACATACCTAAGGTCACAGAAAATCCTACAATCCCAAACTATCCCCGAAAGTTTTAAACACTTATTAAACAAGAAACGGTGATTGTCAGACCATACATCACACTAACCACTAACCAAATAACTAACCCAAACACTCAGATCTCTTAATCTCATAACCACTAATACTACTAACAAGTTTACAGAATACCTACAAACAACATCTCACACATAGATAATAGGAAAACCTGGCAGGTTATCAAAAAACTAAACAACTCATAAAAACAACCCCCTCCCTCACATGACGAATCCCCATCCTTGCCCGACAACTCCCTCCCTTCCTCAAAACAACAAAGCAGACAGCCTCGCAAAACACTACGCTAATATCTTCCGTAACCAACTCACCCCATTAATAGGTTAACAAAAAACAACTCAACTTCCCTCAGATCACAACCCTCACCTCCTTTTACAAACAACATGATATCAAGAGACAATCAAAACCCTTAAAAATTCACCAGCAACAGGACCAGACTCAATCTCAAACTTCCACCTGAAACACCTAGGAGGAAAAGCAATTCTACTCATCACAGAAATCTTTAACAAATCCTGGAAACTCAATTATATACCCCAATCTGGAAACAAGCATTCATTATCCCAAAACTGAAACCCAAAAAGACCCCAATTCCCCATCTCCTATCGCCCAATCTCTCTTCTCTCTACCATCAGCAAACTGCTGGAGAAACTAATATTAAAAAAATATCCCCACACATCACCCTCCCAGAATTCCAACATGGATTTAAAGGCAATCATTCAACAACAACAGCCCTCACCTCCCTCACACAACACACATAATTAATGCTTCAACCAATCAAATCCCCATCACACAGATCCATACTTACAGCCATCGACATTAACAAAGCCTTCGACACTGTCCCCACATACATTCTTATACAAAAAATCATTCAATCCCCCCTAGAAAACAATGATAAAAAGTTGCTCTCAAATTTCCTTATAATAGATACGCCAAAGTCCTCCCATAAAAACACCCTCTCACACTCCATTAAACTACAAAAAGGCGTCTCACAGGGCGCCATTCTCTCTCCATTCCTCTTCAATCTCTTTACAGCAGATCTGCCCACCCCTACCAACCAATCCACCACACTGATTACTTACGCAGGCGACATCAGTCTCATTTCCCAACATCCACTTGTAAATACAGCCACCAAACCCCAAAAATACCTACAATTATTAGAAACTTGGTTACTCACCAATAGAATGACAGCTTTCCCCTTAAATCCTCCATTACCCTCCTAACCACAGACCGCCACAATCTTCATTCCACCCAATAGTCTACTTGAACAACAACCCCCTCCCCTAAATAAAGCCCAAAAATTACCGTGGGCCAACTACTTACGACACACACATATGACTTTCTCCCCCACATCGACCAAATTACTTCCTCAACCCAACGGAAATTAAACACCCTCCGAACTCTCTCCCAACACAACTTCAGCGACAGAAAACACACCCTTACCACAATCTACAAACAACTCCTTAGAACTAATATAAACTATGCCTCCCCCGCATGGTTCTCAGCACTATCACAATCCGACTTAAATAAATTACAAGTTACACAAAACACTGCCCTTAGAATAATCAGTGGATGACTAAAACAACCCCCATCTAGCACTTACATGACGAGACACACATCCTTCCCATCCCTACCCACTTGAAGATGGTAGGGACACAATTTCTCCAGAAAACACTCAATCCAACCCACCCATGCTACCTAATACTCTCTAACCCCCCCGACACAGAGTAAAATCCCCACCCTCCTAACCAGCCAAACTTTACAATGACATCTACAACAACATCCCCCCACCCCAAACAGGTCTTGGCTCTCTCACATCCATACACAATTAACTAACGCATACCTACAAAACCGCCCCAATAACAATCTACTAAACACCCCATCCCCAAACATCTCCCCTACAGAAGAATCACTGTCCAGAGGAAACCAAATTAACCTCGCCCGGACAGATCAGGCCACCACCCAAATCTTATGCAATACAAATTCAGATTCAAACTTGAAAACGTTATATCCCCCATCTGCACTAGTTGTCGTATATCCCAGGACACAATGGAGCACTTCCTTCTGGAGTGCCCCGCCCTCGACGCCCCCCGTACCACCTTCGCTGTAACTTCTCTTCTCGACCTGTGGAACCACCCAAGAGCAGTGGCCGGCTTTCTGGAGGCGATGTGGCCCCCTCCAATAAGGTGGGTCAGGGGCAGAAATATATATATATATATATATATATATATATATATATATATATATATATATATATATATATATATATATATATATATATATATATATATATATATATATATATATATATATATATATATATATATATATATATATATATATATATATATATATATATATATAGATGATGTCCTCATCGCCACTCCTACTCATGACAAACACAAAGAATTTAGAAATGGTACTAGACCGGTTAAAATTTTTTAACTTGAGACTTAGTTCTGATAAGTGCCAAATTGGACAGTCTTCGGTTACATATTTAGGTTTTGATGTGTCCGAAGGCTCCATGCTCCCTAATGAGGATAAAACCACTGCTATTATGAATATCCCAAAACCCAAGACTATCAAAGATTTACGTTCTTTCATAGGCAGTCTAAACTATTTTCGCTCTTCTCTTCCTGGTATTTCTGAAATTATTTCTTTCTTTTCTCAAGGGTGCGCCATACTCTCAACGCAGAGTAAAATGGAATCCTGAGGCAGAAGAAGCCTTTTATATGGCCAAATTGGCCCTGAAAAATGCTATTCCTTTGGGTTTTCCTTCAAATAATACTCAAATATCTGTTTTCCCTGATGCTAGTCAGACAGCCTTGGCTGGTGTAGTAGTTTCCACAGAAAAGGAAAAAGCAGTTCCGCTGGGATTTTACAGTTACCGGTTGAATTCAACTGAAATTGGTTACAGTATATACAGTAAGGAACTCCTTGCCGTGGTTAAAACAATTAAGAACTTTACCCACATAGTAGAAGAAGCCAGAAAGGTAGATGTGTTTTGTCACAATCTTTCAGTCATACATTCGCTTAAAAAAGAGACTGACGATAATCACTTGCTAGCAAGGGAGCAGCGATAACTGACTTTCTTGTCTGAGTATGATTTGACTGTACATCATATTAAATCAGAAGAAAATATTCTTGCAGATTTTCTGAGTAGAAATCCAGCTCAGAGAACCACTGAATGGCCTTCACATTTGCCCACTCCTTCCACTGCTACGGAAAAGGTTGAAATAGATTCAGCAAAAAGCTCTTCTCTCCAACATGGAGATCATATATCTGAAGCAGAAGTCATTCCAGGAGTATCCTGCAATGAAGTCTTGGTTTCACCAGATTTTCTACCCCAGCAGAATTCTTCAACAGAGGATGACGATTATATACTTGCATCAATTTTCAATATTTCGCCAATGATGTGTTTGAACTTTTTCAATATAAGATTGACTTCAAAGAACTGCAAGCAGGACAAGAAACTGATGTACAACTTCAGAAATATTTAAATAACCCAGAAAATACGGGTCTTAAGCTTACAAAAAGACTCTATTATTATCAGAATGACTTGGTCTCCCTAGTCATTGATGAATCTATTCCACTTTCACTATGTGTCTTTGTTCCAGAATCTTTTATTCTTCCTGTTATTTCTTATTCCCACTCTTTAGGGCGTTATGGTGTTAAGAAAACTCTGGCATCCCTTAGAAAACGCTTTGTATGGAAAATATGCCAAAGTATGTAAAGCAATTTGTACAAAGTTGTGATGCATGTCAGAGGTCTAAATCTTCTTGCAGAATAAGCCCTCCATATGAATCTTCTAGGCCAGTATCGGCCAAATTTCAAGTTGTCCATATTGACATTCCTAAAATGCCTCAATGCAAAAGCTATAAGTACCTTTTAACATTGATTGATAGGTTCTCCCGTTATCTCTTTGCTTTCCTTTTGAAAAACGGAAACCTCTACCATAGTGGGTAATTACTGAAATTTCTACCCATGGCTTGAGGGAGCTTACGTTTCTGATAGAGGAACGCAGTTTACGTCAGACTTATTCAAGAGTGTGTGGAGTTAGGATCGGCATAACTTTACCTCTGCCTATACCCCACAAAGCAATGGCCTCATCGAAAACTCCCATAGAACATTGTTTAGATCTTTGCGAGCCATGCTGTCGGATGAGTTGGAAGATGTGAAGTACTATTGGCTAGATCTTCTCCCCATTGTGCTATTGTGTCTGTGTACTGCCCCATTGAACTCAGAAGGTATCACCCCTGCCATCTTAATGATGAGCCTTAATAGATCAGCTGGAGTCCTCCAACTTATGCTCAAAAACTAAAATTATTCTTAGGACTCCCTCTGTCTCCAGAATTTACTGCCAAAAACCACAAAATATATGTGCCAAATAGTCTGCAAGATGCAAAATTTGTACTAGTTAAAAAACAACAGTATGGCAGAAACAAACTAGAACCCATATATCATGGCCCCTATCCCATAGTAAAGTTATCTGGAAATAGTGTACATAAATAAGAATAATCAAGTGCAATGTGTAAACTTAATAAATGTAAAGCCATATTTTATGTTAAATAATGATTGCAAAGAATTAGATGACTTATAAAAATTTATATTGGTGCTAAAGTTTGCATATTCTAATGCCAGTAAGTATACTCTTGTGATATAAGTGATATAAAGGTGAAACTTCCATGTAACATGTTGATTACTTTTTAGGTATAGTCATTTTGTTAGACTTAAGTTTCCTCTACCACTTGAATTTTCACTAAATATTCTCTATTCTTCTAATATTAAGTACTGTAGAAGGATTGGGTGTTCAGGTGTGAATCTCCAAGTATACTTGGAAATTCACCCTCCAAAAGTCACCACATGCAACAATTGTTTATTATCGAGCGTAAACAACTTATAATATGAGCAACAATTGTTCATTATCGAGTGTAAACAACTTTTAATATGATTTTTTATAAAATATTTTTTTATATGTTTGACTTAATACATCGTAAGAATTATGTAATATTGTTGCCAACAACATGCCTTAAATATGTAGAATTGGTAACCCTGGTTTATGAAATAGTAACGAAAAAATTATTAGTGTTTGAAGGGGCTTAATAAAACTACTTAGAATTACATGTATAAAATTGTACAAATACCAATAAATAAAAATAAATAAAATACTCAACGTAATAAATAAATATGTGAAAATATCTTTTAATTCATGCCCGTGAAATAAGATAAAAGGAAAATAACAAAATAAAGTTAAGTGAAAGAAGATATATACTTTTTTTGTTGGAATAGGCCTAGACTTAGAGTCTATCCATATATACCTTTACCTTTTACCCCCCTGACCACCGCTACTGGGGCCACACCAGAGCAAGGAAGCTCACCACCCTGGCCTGGCGAGCTCAGAGGTCCAGCAACTCAGCGATGCCACATGTTCTTCTTTGGGCCTCCAGGTCCGGACAGTGGAGCAGTAAATGCTCTGTTGTCTCTGGACGCATTCTGCAGCGTGGGCAGTTTGGGGATAGGGTTTCCCCGATCTTGAATCTGGCCCTATATTCTTGTAATGCTGGATGGTGGCCGCACCTCAATTTAGCTAGATGTGCCTGCATAGTTATGGAAAGAGTGTTATTTTCGTTTGAAATTTGAGGTGAATTGTTGTTTAGTATTTTATTGGGTGTTCGGTTTGCAAGATGTCTGCCAGTTAGAATAGTGTGGATGTGTTTGTTTGGAGTTGTATTCTGTGGTTGAGGTGGAATGGAGTTTGGAATTTCTTTGTAATAATTTGCAGTGGAAGATTTAGGAATCTTAAGACGTTGTTTTGTTGGGTTAGATAGATATGGATAGCAAGGATGAGAAGGTGTGATGGTTTTTGCAAAGAATTGTGTGCCTATCATGTCTAGGTGTGTTTGTATGGGGAGAATGTTTGTTTCATTGTGTAAATGTTGTTGTGGGGTTGTAGTTGTGCAGTGTATAATGATTCTGAGATCTCCGTTTTGTGGCTGTTGTAAATTATTTAAGTTGGTGTTCGATAATTGTAGGAGCCACATGCTTGATGCATAGTTGAGTATTGGTCTTATGAATTGTTTGAAAATGGTTATTGCTAGATCTTTGTTATTGTTTATGTTTGAATTTGCTATTATTTTTAAGATGTTTAATTTCCTGTTTTCTGATGTTATGGTGTTTTGGGTGTGTTTTGAGAAGGTTTGATGGGTGTTTATAGTTAAACCTAGTATTTTTGGTGTTTTGTTTAGTGATATTGGTGTGTTGTTTAGAAGGATGTTCGGGTGTGAGTTGGCTAGATGTTTGCCAGTGGTGATTAGAGCCACTGAGGATTTGTTTGGAGATGCGGTCATTCTGTTGTTGTATTTGTTCTATGTATTCTTGTGTTAGTTGGGTGGCTGTATCTAGGTTTTGGGAGTGGTTGCTATTGTTATGTCTACGTATGTTGTGATGTTTGTGTTGTGGCTGAAGTTGGTAAGTCTGATGTGTATACGTTGAAAAGTGTAGGGGATAGTATTGATCCTTGGGGTTTGCTGTCTTGTATGTGTACAGTTTTGGATTCTACATTTTTGTGTTTTAATGTGGCTGTTCTGCCTGAGAGAATATTGACTATCCAGTTTTTTGTGTTTTTTGCCATCTGTGTGCTTATGATTTTCTCTATTAAGTTGTGTCTGGGTACTGTATTGAAAGCTTTGTGTATATCTATTGCCATTAGTATTGTTTTGTGATAGGGTTTTTTGCTTAGGCCGTTAACAATAGGTTGGATGATATTTGTGAGGGCTGTGGTGGTTGAGTGCTGTTGTTTGTATCCGTGTTGGAATGGAGTGTTAGGTATGTATGGATTTATTATATTTAGGATGAGACTTTCAAGTTGTCAATCTTTCAAATCATAATTTAAACTCCGATGAGAAGCTTTTATTAGGCTATGGCCTTTCATTTGCTTTAGAAACCAAGGATAATAGTTTACAATTTTTCAACGACTTTGATAATTGGTCTAAACACACAAACGTTCGTTCTATTAACCACGATCTGTTGAAGGGCATTTTGTTGAATAATTTAGTTATCCATAATGAACAAGAAAAATTACCAATGAAATTTTACAAAGCACTGTCAAATTTAAGAAAAAACAAAGAAATAGTGATTACAAAAAGTGATAAAGGTAATAAAATTGTTATTCTCAATTATGAAGATTATATTTCTAAATGTAAAGATATTCTGTTGGATACTAATATGTACATTAAAATCAACAATAGTCCTCTTAATAATTCTCAGATTGAATTTAATAAAAGTCTAAAACAAATTTGCCAACAGTTTCCCGCCATTCATAATAACAACAAATCATATATGACCAATCTTGCTCAATTTTATGGCCTTCCTAAAATTCATAAACAAAACCACCCATTACGCCCTATCATATCCAATATTAATTGTGTTACTTATAAGTTATCTTCCTGGCTTTCGTGTCAACTTAAACCCCTAATAGGAACAATTTCTAATTCAAATCTTTCTAACACTACTGATTTCATCAAACGGATCCAATCTTTAAATCCTTCTACTCATTCTTTTCTTAGCTTCGATGTTACTTCTCTTTTTACTTCTGTTCCTGTTCATTTTACTCTTGATCTTTTAGAAAAACATTTACTAAAACATAATATCAATCTAAACTATCCCTTTTCTTTTATAAAAAACTTATTCTTCTAACTCTTGATCATAGCTATTTCAACTTTGACAACCTTTTCTTTAAACAAATTTCGGGCCTCGCTATGGGTTCTCCTCTCTCTCCTATTCTTAGCAACATCTTTATGGAGCTTATTGAACATAACTACATAATCCACCATCCTCTTCTTTCTAATTCTACATGGCTACGCTATGTAGATGACATTTTCTGTTCTGTACCTAACAACACCAATATTAACAACATTCTACATCTTATAAATAACATTCACACTTCCATTTCCTTTACATATGAATTACCTCAAAATTCTTCTCTACCGTTTCTGGACACCTTAATTTCCTGGAAAGACTCTAAACATCTTTTATTCTCTGTTTACAGAAAACCTACAGCTTCTTCTTCTTACATTCATTGGTTTTTACTCATACTTTTAACACTAAATTAGCCACTCTTACATCTCTCTATCTTCGTGCTTTTAATATCTGTTCTCCTATTAATCTTGCAACAGAAACAAAATATCTTTTTTCTACATTTTCAAAATTAAAATACCCTCCTTATGTAATAAATACAGCTTAACAAAGCCAAATCAAATTATTATAATAGTAACCCTCCCGTGCAAAAACAAATTTATCATATCTTCTTATTCCATATAACTTAGATTTCAAAATTAACAACACCTCCCAAAAGCATTTGCTTTTCAAAAATAATATAATTCCCCTTAAAAAGTTTTTAAGCCTCCAAAATCCAAATTACATAATACCCATTGCATTTACAAGATTTGTCATAATTGCCAAGATGTTTACATAGGTGAAACTATTGACTACCATTGAAGAATTACTCAACATAAATCAGATT
>JABUQX010097439.1:2500-5000 GCA_015478945.1 Trachelipus rathkii | reverse complement strand
TTTGAAATTTGCCTCTTCTTATTTTCACTCGTGTCTTTTAATAAAATTTTGCCGTCAGAATTTTTTTCTAAATCTCCCCTTTACTCTGAAATGAATTTAAGCATTTTTTTTAGTTTTAAACAAATTCAAACACTATTACCTTATTGTATTGTATTGTATTGTATTATTGTATATGTATCGAAGAACGGTGAGAAAGGGAGGCCCTCTCCCTAGTCTTAACCCATCGGCTCTCTGACGGATAGCCAACACCAAAATATATATATATATGTATATATATATATATATATATATATATATATATATATATATATATATATATATATATATATATATATATATATATATATATATATATATATATATATATATATATATATATATATATATATATATACTATATATATATATATATACAAATATATATATATATATATATATATATATATATATATATATATATATATATATCCAACCTTTCATCTTTTAGTATTAAAATAACACCCTCTGGTAATGTTTTGTCAGCCGTACATTTTACAACTTGTCTTTTTATAGATGCAATAAAAAATATTCCGAGAAATGTGACTCATCTTAAATTCTTAAATGAATGACACCACCTCTCTTTTTATGTATTCGTGTGTGTGTGTGTCACCTCTCTCTCTCTCTCTCTCTCTCTCTCTCTCTCTCTCTCTCTCTCTCTCTCTCTTTCCCTCTCTCTCTCTCTCTCTCTCTCTCTCTCTCTCTCTCTCTCTCTCTCTCTCTCTCTCTCTCTCTCTCTCTCTCTCTCTCTCTCTCTCTCTCTCTCTCTCTCTCTCTCCTTCGATGCCTAGAGAGAAATATTCTGACGAAGTTCCTTTCTCAATCAAGGGCAATGTTCGTGACGAAGGTGTGAAAAGCTCTAAATCAAATTAAAGGAATTAAATAAAATTAAATAAAATAAATAAAATATACTTAAAAAATATAAATAAAAAAATAAAAAAAGTAAATAAAGAAAAATAAAAAAATGATTAAATAGAAATAAAAGGAAATTAAAAGGAATATAAAGAAATTGCAAGAAATAAAGAGGAATTAATAAGAAATGAGAAGAAATAAAGAGAAATGAAAATGGAAGTGGAAAAAAAGAAAAAGTAAAAAACAGATAAAAAGAAATGACAAGAAATAAAAAAGTAAGGAAAATAAATGAAAAAAAGCGAGAAATAAAAAGAAAGGAAAATAAAGAAAAGAAATAAAAAGGAATAAAAAGAAATAACGAAAAATAAAAAATAAGGAATATAAATAAAAAGAAATAAAAAGAAAAAAAAACAAGAAAGAAAGATATAAAAAGCAAGGAAAATGAAGAAAACGAAATAAAAAGTGATAAAATGAAATAACAAGATATAAAGATAAATATAAAGTAAGGAAAGTAAATAGAAATAAATAAAAAGGGATAAAAAGAAATAACAAGAAATAAAGAGTAATAAAAAGAAAGGAAAATAAATAAAAGAAATAAAAGGAAATAACAAGAAATAAAAAGTAAGAAAAATAAATAAAAATAAATAAAAAGAATTAAAAAGAAATAATAAGAAACAAAGAGAAAAAATAACAAGAAATAAAAAATAAGAAAAATAAATGAAAATAAATAAAAAGAAATAATAAGAAACAAAGAGAAAAAAATAACAAGAAATTAAGAGAAATGAAGAGTAAGAAAAAAAAGTAAAAAAAATAAAAAAAATTAAAAAGAAATAATAAGAAACAAAGAGAAAAATAACGACAAGAAATAAAGAGAAATAAATAACCATTATTACACAGCTTATTATAAAGAGATGCAGATTTAATTTAAATGCTAAATTTTTAAAATAATTTTACAGAGCTTAGATAAACCCCAATTGTGGCTCAATCTGTGTAGTGCCAGAGTCGCAAGGCACAGGGCCGGGGTTCGGTCCCTTGTGCGGGTCCTAGGTAAAAATTACCTAGATAAGTTTACTTCCTAGAGTAGGGTAATACCCGTGAGGTGTGAGCTCTTTATATATATATATATATATATATATATATATATATATATATATATATATATATATATATATATATATATATATATATATATATATATATATATATATATATATATATATATATATATATATATATAAAGAATTGTGTATTTATCTGAGCATTTGCTTTTTTTTTTACTATTCCAGTATATTGGAAAGACTGCAGCTTAGATCAACAGAGATGTATTCTGGCTTTGAGGGTAAGAGCTATGAGGAGAAGCTGAAGGAATTATAAATGTTTCCAGTACAAAGGCAATTTCTTATGGGGGAGGGTAGGAAGCAAGTTACAAAATATTTACATCTCTTGACAATACTGATACCAGTAAATTATTTATAGTAGACCACGGAAAGGAGACCATGGGACATAATAAGAAAATATAAAAGTACGCATTCCATCTTTATCCAATGATGTTAATTTTTTTAAGTGTTTTAACCACAAGAAGCTGTTCATTGTGATTCAATTACAGCATTTA
>JABUQX010097438.1:0-20448 GCA_015478945.1 Trachelipus rathkii | reverse complement strand
TCTCTCTCTCTCTCTCTCTCGGTCTCTCTCTCTCTCTCTCTCTCTCTCTCTCTCTCGTCTCTCTCTCTCTCTTCTCTCTCTCTCTCTCTCTCTCTCTCTCATATGCAACTTTTAGTCTTCCTCTTTTCTCCCATATATATTTCCATACACCTTTCTTTCGAAACCTCATCATTTGCTTTCGGCACATTCAACCACGCCTTTTTTTTTTTTTTTTTTTTTTTTTTTTTTTTTTTTTTTTTTTTAACCCTTTCTGCATCACCTTTTCATTCCATCATTCACAACTGATATTCTATTTCTTTCTTTATCACACCCCATAACTTCTCTTTGCACTATTAACAAATGCTTCCTTCATTTGCGTCCAGACTTGCTCAGTTACATCTTGGTTCACATTTAACTGACTTATTTGCAGGCATTCTTGCATACTTTTCCTTATAACCCTGTTCATTTAACTTCTCTTCCCCAATTCTCCCCACTACTTCCTTCCCTCCTCTATATATATATATATAATATATAATATATATATATAATATATATATAATATATATATATATATATATATATAATATATATATATATATTATATATATATATATATATATATATATATATATATATATATATATATATATATATTAATATATATATATATATATATTATATATATATATATATCCTCACCTGCCCCTCGGCTCTTGATATACTGGAAGTAAAGTGCGTAAGCATTCATCGGAGGCAGAATAGTTAAGTAGAACATGACCTAAGTCGACAAAGAAAGCCCCTCCATCCCCCATACCAACCCCTCATACCCGTAAGCGCAAGACCGTCGCATCCAAAATCCACCATGGAGAGTTATCGAGCGATGAGGCCTTGTTCTCAAAACTTAATTGAATTCGATAAAGCACCGTCTCAGGGCGCGGATGTTTATGTTTCGGGAGGGTCTAGTAGCCGGGCTGTCGTCGTCGCTGTTGTCGAAGGGTAGTTCGATTTGCGTCGCTTCTCGACATGCTGATGGTCTCGTTCTCAACACTGAATTGAATTCGATATTTGCGTTTTTATTTTTGTTTACCATTGCTTGTTTTTTTCTCCCATATTCATATGGAGACCGACTGGTTTGCTCTCGCCATCAAACTTCATGAACATTTCTTGTAGTCCCTCTAGGTTGTTTGCAATAAGCCCCCAATATCATCGGCAAACCAAGTGGTTCAGTTGTTCCTTTTCTTTGTTTATCCCAAACCCTACTGTCAAGGTTCATGGGATGCTATTAGAAGAGCTTTGATGAGATAATATCACTTAATTATCTAGTTGTTATTTTGGTGTTTTACCAAGGCATCAAGGAAATATTTTAGGTAGATTTAAACCTTTTAAATTATTCTTCAAATCTATTGATAATGATGTTCCACGAAATTTTGATTCATCCTGTATTCTTTTCATACTGTTCGTTTATGACCTACTTATCTGTCACTTCAGATACCTCATTCTTAATTATGCCGATCATTTCACCTCACATTTGCTACATCATTTTGAAATATGACCGCTGCAACAGAACATCGCAGCATCCATGAAAATGTGTTGAAGCAACGTGCATATTACTTGAATCTTTCTTTAAATCTAATCGGCAGAAATATTCCATTAATTAGAGCTCCAGTGCGAAGATGTGTGCAAGATCAACCAAAATGTCGAGGCGTGTTTATATAATTGTCTCAATAATAATTCATTGGTCTATCAATCATATCTATCTATCTACAACTATATACTATATACTGTATATATATATATATATATAGTATATTATATATATATATAATTTTTTTAATTTAAATATTACATAATTCATATGGATCTATCAATCATTCTATCTATCTACAACTATAACATCTTTGCAAACTTAAACTCAAAAGCCTTCTGGAGAATTAATTTTTAATTAATTTAGAAGGAAATTATTATCAAAATATTGATCTTTTTAAATCTATATCGGAGCCTACTTTACCCAAGAACCATAATTGTCTCAATAATAATCTATTAAACTATAACTTGTTTCAGAAAACCAACAATTCCGGACTTAGTTATGGCGTCATTTTCTTACCCCTCTCTTTCTAACCCATGTCCCCCTATACACCGATTAAACAACCAACCAACTACTACACGCATTCCTTTACCACATGGCCAAACCATCTCAACTAATTCTTCTCCACACAACACCAAATCAAAAATCATGCGTCCTATTTATGTACAATATCTCACATCAAAAAAAAAATTCCGTTCAGTCATATTTATATTTTCATGGAATTTTTATTCTTCCTCTCTCTCCTTCCATCCGCCCTTCTATTGTTCCTTTTAATAAACATCTAACTAAATCCCCAACCACAATTCCCCCTTCACTCAATCGCTTACTTGGTCTTACCACGAATGTTGGATTGACAGATTTTGCATCTATTCCCTTCCAACTACCTTAATCCACATACGTATACTTGATTTCCTTCAAACAGCACTATTCAATCCCCCCTAAACCATTAAATTCCCACTATTGAAAACTTCTAAAAATAATTCCCCTACCATCACTTTGATGTTCTCTATAACCCCGCGCTTCCAATAAACTTTCTACTTTCCAATCTCTCTGTTAACCACCTGCAAACCTATTTACAACCCCAAGTTACCCACTACATTGGTTTTCATCCCATTCAAACCAAAACACAACTAATAGCCAGGAACCACTTCTCCTTCGCCTCTCCCCGCCACCACTCTTTCCTATTTCTCTCAGTGAGCTTCATCTAAGATTATGCTCTCCCTCTTTTCCACAAACTGAAATTAATTTCCTTTTTTTCTATTTTTAACAAACTTTTACCCTTTACTTAATTTTTTTCCAATACCTTGATGCCCTTAAAACGAACAAAAAAAAAAAAAAAAAAAAAAAAAAAAATCGCTTTATAATCAACCTCCAATTATAACCCCTCTGGATAAGAACTGCATTGAAGGGATTAATAATGCCTGAATGCTCAAATAGTTTAAAACAATTTTAAAAAATATCATCTTACCAATAATATTAAATCTCACCTTCCTTCAGGAAAATCTACCCTTCTTAAAGCTTACTATTATAGATCCCAACATAAACGACCCAACTAAAAAATCCCTTATTTTTAAAATCCCTTATCTGCCTTCATTGTAACTCCTATATACATCAGAGAAAACAATGACTTTTAACCGTGGATTACTGTTTAGACTGTTACCCAAAACACAAGCATGACCATTACCACTGACAACCAAAATTCTGAACCCTCACATTACATGTTCACTTTTACATCGCTCTCGCTCTCTAAACATAACGCCTCTCTCGTTCAATCCAACTTCTATATGCGTGCCACCACCAAACCATACTAATTGACTATTAACAATATGACTCTTCCTTCGATACATTCAAAAGATTTACACAGAATAAAATTACTTGAATCCTTCATATCCTTAACACCACCAATAATATATAATAGACTCAAAAAAAGGTCTGGTAAGCTCGTCGTGCAAATCAAATTATCAATCCCACTCTGCATATAACATAATTGAACTCCACTAAAATTCTATAAAAAATCTTGAAAGTCTAAAATAAAAATTACTCTTTTTGTATAAATTCTCCATTGTTAATATTTTAAATTTAATTTTAGTCTACAACAACCAGCACCTAATTAGGTTTCAGAAAAGAAAAGAGATGTTCGTGACTTAAGTAGATTAAAGAGTGACTTTCTTTCTAAATTATTTAACAAATTTCCTCTATAAAGGTTCTATTATATTTATACCATATACTTTATGCGATCATTGCTGGAATATGTACAATATTATATAAATATATATATATACTATTATTATTATAATATATATATATAATATATATATACAATTATATATATATATTATATATATTATATATATATACTATTATATATATATATATATATATATATATATATAGTTACTTATATGTGTATATATAGAGCGCTCCTAGCTCAGTAAGTGTTAGAGCACTCGCTTAGCAAGCGAGGGGGCCCAGGTTCAAGGAGACTGGGTTTCTGGAGCGAGGAGCTGGAGAGAGAATGTTTAGCAGCTATTCTCTATTAAAACTCTTAGCTTTCGTCCCACTCAGACCCAGTTATATGAGTACATTTTGTGAGTTGTGCTTTTGTATCAAATGGGAAATTCAATCGCGGCGTCGCGATAGGCATGGCCATAGCCAGCGGACTTAGCGTTAGGTCCCTTGTTTCCACACCTTTCTCGACAGGGGTTCCCACTGACCAGGACTGAATAGTCTCTTACTGGGAAGGGTAGAAGATTGTATATATATATATATATTATTATATATATATATATATATATATATATATATATATATATATATATATAGTATATATTATAATATATATTATACATATAATATATATATATAATATATATATATAATAGATATATCTATAATTCTATATATATATATACTAGTATATAATATATTATATATATATATTATATATATATATTATATTATATAATATATATATATACTATATATATAATATATATGATAATACAATATTATATTATATACTATATATATAATATACCACTTATTAATATATAGCTATATATAATATTCTTTCTTTCTTATCTACCTTCTTATATTTCCCAAGAATGGGAGTAGGTGCGTCTGTACAAGCATCGGAAAGAAAAGCAGTAGAAGAACATGACAATGAATCGGAAAAGAAAGCCCACGCTCTTCCCGCTCCCCTCTAGTTACCACATTGAATTAGCGATAGAACTCATCGCAAGTCATAAAATCCACCTCCCTAAAGCTTCAATGGGGACAGCGATGCGAGCCCTCCACTATGGATATAGATCGTCGATTGTTAACGGGTTCATCCCTTTGGCCAGGTGGGCATTTCCTATTACCCCCTCCACAATCCCCCGCCATCACTCCTGATTTATTTACACCTTTCTTGCTCGCTTCTTTATACCCAAAACTCCCCATGTTCTTCTCCTCAAACAATTTGTTTAACTGACTCAATCCACTTTTTCTTCTGTCTTCCTAGCCGGTCGGTTCCAACAACTCGCCACTATACATCCGGCTTAACCAACCGACTATCATTCATCCTTTCCATATATAATATATATATATATCATATATATATATATATTATATATTATATTATATTAATATATATAGTATATTATATATATATATATATATAAACTGCTACATGACTTACATGAACTTAATCTAGTGTCATTTACTCAATGAATGAATTAGTTCTTAAAAATAGAATAGCATCTGCAAGGTCCTCCTTCATTTTTCCTCTTAGTTCTGATTTTATAATGCTAAGAGCAGAAAAAGCCGTTCAACGCTAACTTGCTTTGGATGTAGATCAGTAACAGCAATTGCAGCTTCTTGTACAATGTCTAGATACTTATCGATGGCCTCTTCTAATTTAAGTTTTTAAGTTATATCAATTTTTTCAACTTCTTTCAGTGCAGCAGAGAAATTTTTTAGTTATGGAATATTGTGTACAAGGATGAGGAAGAACCATTGACCTTTGTCTTGAACAAGTCGAAGCTTTCGACTAAACACTTCAATATCTGAAGCTTTTCATACTCATCTTCTGAGCTTCTGAAAAATGACTTGAGAGAAGGTAGTAATGGCGATAGTTGTAGTTTCATCACTGACAATCTTTGGATTTATTTCTTTTCTTCTTGAACTTCCTGTAACTTAATACAAATGGTCACGTTGCAAAGGGCAGATTTAGCTTTTTGTTGATCTTCATTTAAGCTTACCCTGTAGATAGGAAATAATATAACAGCAATTAGTATTGAATACCATTGTCAATGAGAGAAATTTCTCTTTCGTACCTTGGAGTTTTTTTATTTCTTCACATCTTAAATATAAGATTGGATATAAAGTTGAAAGGTTGAATTCATTAGAATATAACCAAATTAACTAAGTGCAGGTTAAAAAAAAATTCGAAGTTTGCAATTGCATTTTGTGATGTGGAAGTCGCAAGTGAGTGAACTTGTATGAAGCGATTGAAGTCACTCACAGAGTCACAATTCATAACTTTGTTAGCTCAAAATTTTCTGACTCAAACTCTACTATCTTGAAAGTTTACTCCGACTCCAAAACTCCGACTCCAACTCTTTGAAAATTACCGACTCCGACTCCGATTCCACCCTTTTCAAAATTACAGACTCCGACTCCACTCTCTTCAAAACTACCGACTCCCCGACTCTGCGACTCCGACTCCACAACCCTGATTTTAATTGAACATTTTGAAAAAAATGTCAACTAAATGTATTTGGTGGGAATTTCAGATCATTGGACAGTAAATATTTTCTTTCCTCTCCTTATAAGTCTTGAAGAATACAGTATATTTTGAATATTAAAGCTTCATACCAAATTTCATGATATTATCCATTTTGCCTTAGTAACAGGCATTTTAGACTTACAAAGAGGGATAAGAAAGGCATAAATATAAGTACCGTATTTTAAAACAGAAAAGAATATAGTGAGTGACTTGTGTCCCAAAATATGATTTATTACAACTTATAACAGTAAATGCTATGTAATTTTTATAAAAACCAATTAGTGGAGGTTCTTGCTCATAAATACTTATAACTTTTTATGGTAAAATTTTCTATAGCTATATTTTTTTTCATTGTATAAAAGTGCTGTTCTGAACTTCATTATGCTTTCTGTAATAAAATGCTATTTTTTTGTATTCTTAATTTCTATAGAGTAGACTTAAAAATAGTCTGTTGTAGGGGAGAGTGTGTGTTTTTGAGTGTGAGTTTGAATACAATGTACCCAGGATTATTACTATGTTAAGCAGCATACCCAAATTGTCAAACTTGACCCTTGAACTTCTATATATCCTGTCTGAGACCAATATGGTCTGTGATATTAAAAAAAAAAATGAAGCAAAGGTTTGCAAAGCAAGATCAATTAAACACTAACTTAATATATATACAAATTTATTTATACAATATAGGTACCTATTTGTATCAGGAAGACTGTTAAGAGTTGAATTCACCTTGGCCAAGGTAAATGATTGGATATTCTTCTATTATTACCAGCAATACAATGTGGGAAAATTAGCAGAAAGATACTCTGGACCTTATCGGGTGTTGTGGATAACAAAGAATAATATTTATATTTTAAAGCAAGGAAAGGAAGCTGTGGAAAATTTGAGAAACTTGAGAATTTATCACAATATAACTGACGGGGTGCGGGGAATCAGGAGAGAAATAAAGTTGGATAAAAAGAAAAGGAGAGGGGGGAATAGAGAGAAAAGAAAAGGTGGGGGCTTCTTATTCCTGTATGTACTGCTGGGAGTTTTGATAGTAGCTGAACTGATCTTCTCAAAAAAAAAAAATAGACGAACCACTTATAAAAGAGCTCCAATAATTATGCATGACCTTGCATAAGTCCTTATAAAATTATTCTGGTAAGGGGTCTGCAATAGATGAGTTGAAGGTTGTCTAACATCGCCTGATGGGAATCAAGAAGGCGTAATTATATTTAAATTAACTTGTTGTGGAAACTGGGAAAATTATATTTAGTTATAATAGAGTTGAAGAAAAAAAAGAAATTTTTTATTTTTTTCCATTCTGTTTTATATTTTTTCTATCAAAGTGATTGTGAAAGAAGGGAGCCACATGATTTCCGTCAAGCAGCTCTCTCTCTCTCTCTCTGAATCACCATTTTGACAGGATCAGGTTCCAATCCGGACTATAATTCTGTACACCTGTCAAACAGTCTATGTAAGAGCTTTCCTCAGAGGAAATTCCTGTACACAGAGACTCACTCTAAGTCATTTTGTTAAGTAAAAGATCTTAATGGTTTTTATTAATAGTTTTTATTTTGCATAACTTTAAATATTGTAAGAGCGACTCGGAAGAGTGACACTCAGGAGGGAGTTTCAAGGGCGAAGGAGATTTGGGGTTAGTTAGAGTCCTACATTACAAGAAGAAGGACATGTGTAAAAGTGCCTGGCATTATAAAGCTGGTAGCTTGGAATTTAACCTGGGTATCTTGTTTCAAACTTCTAATGAAATTCCATTTATTAATTGCGAACTCACTCAATTGATTTAATAATGTGCCTCACATTATAAGAGAAGACGTATATAGAGTGCCTGGCAAGGAAATAGCCGACTCATTACAATTTAAACAATATCCCCCAATTGTTTTAATATCTATCCAAAACTGAACTATTGATTTGTTCGAACCATTATTATTATCTGTGAAATCTTAAATTAATTAGTTCTAAGCAATAAACAAAAGAAGTAACACTTTTTTATATCCCTTTACTTAACTGGTTTTAGTTTAATATATATATATATATATATATATATATATATATATATATATATATATATATATTATATATATATATAAGGTTATTGCTATTACATATAGCAGTTATATAAGGTTGTTATTGGTTAAGCATATATATAAGGTGTTACAAATATATATATATAAAGAGTATATATATAGTTAGTTATAGCAGTGTTACTATATTATGCTACATATGTATGATATAAAGATATATATATTATTATTATTATTACATATATATATAGTTAACACCCGATATATATATATATATATGTATATATATATGTTATAAAGAAATATATATATATATACATATACATCTATTAAATTATTATTTCCTGTACATACCTAATATATATGTGGCGGAGAGGAAGTACGCTGGGATCAACAAGTGTACCCGACGGTGAGGTACCTCTCTCCGCTCTTTCTTGGAGATATGAAGTTCAAAGAATTTTTGATTTCGGAAGTCAAAGTATAGGAGATTACGTCAATGTTAGGTTTGTGATGTTCAAAGATAGTGGTTTGAAGGTCTAGTCAGCACAGCAACCACCTGACACCATCAGGAGTAATACGGAGCAGATTAGATTTTCTCCGTAACGGAGGAAGTTAGTCTTCAGGACTCCGTCGGCCTGCTGACTTGAATGACTTTCGAGGAGGATTGTGAACTTTGATATAAAATGTTGATACAATCTAAGATTTTTACCTAAAGGAAGATGTAGAATTATTTAGCTCGTTTCCCGGAGCTTTCTCGAAGATTAACCCGATAGAGGTCTCGAAGATTAACCCGATAGAGGTCTCGAAGATTAAGAGTAACAATACCAAAAAGCATCAATATGAAGGATAGTGACACTCCATAAAAAGTGTTATCTTTACTAAAATCGCTCAGAATATATGGTGGGAGGTCTGACAAAAGTTAATGTTTACCACAGTCCTACCCCAACAATATATAAATAAAAGATTATGATTAAATAGAATTAGTTAATACACCTTGGAGGGCAAGTTAAAGGTTCCAAGGTGTAAAATATGTACACGAGCACAGACAGCTCTAGGATCAGAATCGAGAGTGGAAACCGAACGCTTCCAAATATTGCTCATGCATAAAAATCAAGGGAATCAGAAATCCAGACTCAACAATTGTGAATAAATGATGACTTAACTGAATTGACTGGGGGAATGGTTCCAAGTGGTGAGTATGATTCAGGAGAATACAACTATGCTGAAGTACTATTAAAGAGGAAGGAATCAGGCCAAATCCCAACGTTAGAATTGGCAGGGAGAGGGATCCAGATGAACCACAACTCCGAAACAACTCCAAGAAGAAAGATTCAGGATGAATTCCAACTTTAAAATAGCACCGAGGAAAGATTCACTAAGGAATCCCACTCAAGATTATCAGCCAAAAAGAAAAGAAGGAATCCCAAGATTGGAAGAAAGATTCAAGTGAATCCCAACTATGAACCCTGTCAAATATAAACAATTATTGGTATTTATACCACAATTTATATTTGCATATTTGACAGTTAAATGAAGTCACCTATATTTATTCTATTAAGAAACATACCCTGATATATCCAAGAGGGGTCTTTCTTAAATGGAGATTAATGATGTCAACGGCCTTCCAGCAAACAACAAGATAGTAAACTGTAATAAGAGTTAAGTTTACTATCTGTACATTACTACAAATCTTACAGTTATTAATTAATAAAATCCAACAAATTTGTAGCACTGACCTCTGAGACAGCTAGAAAGGCTTATCAACTTCTTTTGTGTATAAATATTCAGCACAATTATATTTTTACTATCATCTGTGCTCCTGGTGCTATGTTTATCATTAAGTTTATATTATATCATTCATACATATAATTATAACAAGATGTACTAAAAAGAAGAAAAACTGGTATAGTATCTATACATGTTATAAGGGTTTTTCAATAACTGAAGACATATAATAAATAATATAAAGTATCACAGCCTGGATCAGAAATGGAAACCATTCCAGACTGTATTATAAAAAACATTTCCGAGAATAAACAACACCAGAATAAGATAGCGAATTGCCAATTGACACCATGGATGCATGATCAATATCTCCCTTATATCCTCCCCCACTAAATCTAAACCCCCACCTCAATTTTCCACGTCGTTCGAAGAAAGACGGGAGTGAAGAGGCAAAGAGCATAGAAACAGCGCGCAGGGAAGGATACTCAGGACTCTCTACTAAGCTATGAATATTTACAAGATATATATTTTTTTTTTTTTTTTTTTCAATATTATATACAATTTTCATGTTAATTTTTAGATAAATTTTCACATTTATTCTTTAGTGATTCTAAGAATAAACGGTTCTAACAACAAAGAAAATCAAGTTAAAGGGTTCCTTGTTGATATTATCCAACAACCAAGAAGAATCAAGTAAAAGGTTTCCTGGTTGATATGATAGATATGAGGGGTGACAATAGGTACTTCCCCTTAACAATGCTGTTATAACAAGCATCGATTATGTCGGCCTCTCTGACGGTATTATTATCTGTCCATTAGTATTTTCTTCTATAAGAGATCTTGTTTTTTTTCCAATTCCTGTAGATGACAGTTTCCTCATCTTTTCGCCAGATAACACAGGATCTTCTATAACGTGTTTGGCCTACTGGTGTCCCAATCCTGACTAATGTGTTCTTTGTTTGTTGGACACATACATATCTTGCCCAAGGGGACTGTAGTAGTAACTTGGGATTGGGCATTCACCTTTCAGTAGCCTCAGTAAATTTTTTCAAAGATCGATGTTATAAGTGATTGAACACAGGTATGCAACACGATTGGTGCGGCCTGACACAGACAGTTTTTATTGTCTATCAGAAGATCTCTCGGCCATTAACAATGGCATGATGAACACTGTAATGGCATGATGAATACTGTAATATCCGTCTTGTACTCTGGGAAAACCGACAGAGATGTTTCTAGATGTCTTGTACTATGTAGAGTCAATCCTGAAAAACATCAAATATATCCGGCAGTTATTGAGTCATGGAAGGATTTCCAATTATAAAAAAAACATGAGCATATTATCTAGTCTAAGATTATTAATTTTTACTACATAATAACTGTCTGGAAGCGAAAAAATGACGTAGAGTAAACTAAGTCATTTTCACCTTCACTATTTCTCAACTGCACTTATTGATTTGGGAAATCAGAAGTACAAATTAATTATTGAGAAACTGACGAGTTATATTAAAAAAAAACAAATTTAATTATATAAAATTTAAAATTTGCATCTTTAAAATAAAGGTATATAATCAGAAAATAAATTGCTTGGAAAGTTCATAGTTGTTCATCGAAAACACACCACCTCAATAATAATGAAAAATTTTTATTTTCATTATTATATTTTATATTTCGAAAATAGAAACAATCTAGGAAGTCTTTTTCCTGATTCTTTCTATTTTCTTGTTATACTTATGAAATCACCCAGTTGGCCCATTTAATTTGAAGAGAGAGAGTCTTACTCATCCAAGTTAAATGAATGAGTCACAGAAGATTTTACTCTTCGTCAGCGGGATTCGAACGTTGGACTCCGCGTTGCTGAGTTAACAACAACCGGATGCTCTACCCACTAGGCCATCCACGTCCCCAAAAAAGAACGCTTCAAACGTAGTTTTCAAAGCACCCGGTTTTCTCATCCCATAAAAAATAAGTTTTAAGCTCCTCCGGCCCACAACCTGTCATGAACATGACAGGCTCGTTGGAACCGAGGAACTGGTATATATATATGTACAATAGGTACATATATATATATACAGCTCAATATATATATATATATATATATATATATATATATATCAGTTTGTGAGGTAGGCGGTTTTCGATGACTCTATACATAATAATTATCTGCATTTGTTTTGATAAATATATACTAGAAAGTATATATTTATACATTATGCGTATTTAACTATTGGTTAAATAACTTGAGGAATTCTATTACACAAGACTTTGATTTTTAGTTTATAGTTTTAATCTTTAGTCTGCAAGCATACACGAAGAATCCAGACACACAAAGATCAATTTTACAAGAATCAGGTACACCAGGAGGGTTTTTTTCGTCACCTTAGTTAAAGTGTTTGACGATCAGGCACACTAGAAAGCATACATTCAAAACAGCTTCGATAGATGAAGATGTTATAGAACAATAGTTCAGAAGGAAGTTTACTTAAGAGATTAAGAAAGATAGGAATAAGATTTTTTTTTCAGATAATTTATCAGAACTATGTACTGATAAGTTTGATTGGCCAAGTAATTTAAATTTACGTTCCAGTCAGTAAGGGAACGATAGAAGTTTCATTTTCTAAACAGATGAAGCAAAGCCAACTTTTATTCTCCAGGCTTATTTACTTCGTATCAGGACACAAGTGTGTCATTTTATAACCCCGAGACAAGGTTATAAAAGACTGGTCCTTCTTCTATGACGTACATACTCCACTGGAGTCGACATAACATTGGGGAAATCTGGAACTGATCCTCTACTCCTAGTGCGAGGAGGATCATCCAATTGCATTTCCTCCAAGATTTCCTCATCTATGTGGACTAAAGTCAAATTACTATTATCCAAATGGACGTTGGTGGGATCACCAAACACCTCTCCCACTATTTGAAAAGGTGGAATTCTAGTCTCCGAGACAGGTGAAGAAACCATTGCAGCCGACGGGGATATATTGAAAGAATTACTATTTGGCGGGCTGAAACCATAAAATTCAGTCCTTTGAGAACTGGAAGAACTATCTAAGTCAAAAATGTTTGACCAATCGTCCGGCAAATCACCCACAACCACTCTCTCCGACAGATCCATAGGATCCTCAGAAGAGACTGAGGGAGAATAGTTAGGTCTTTCCATAAAAAAGGACGGTGGATCCGTTAGACTCAACCCAGATGCTTCCAGATTAGGACTTTCCAACTGTGATGCTTGTGAAACTATAAGGTCTTCATTATCATTGGTTACCCTTGCAGGAGAAAGGACAGAGGGGTACTTGAATCTAATAGGGTATTCATGTGAATACATATCATGATAATCTAAAACAGGGGTAAGTATTTCAGCATGGTTGACCCCCAGGGTACTACCATGATTCATAGGAGAACTAGTAGGAATATTTATTAAATCTATCTCGGATAAACTAGAATCGGAATCCGTCTCAGGTAAACTAGAATGAATAGAATTTGATTCGTCCGAAGAATGGATAGGTGAAATAGGAATTACGAGAGGAGGGAGCAAAAATTTAACCGCTTTGGAAGATTGTAAGTATGTTGAAGACAACCGAGGATCTAACTCCTCCATACTAATGTTAAAGTGTTCCCTTTGATCCCAAGAAGTGGGCTCTATTACAGGAGTCAAATTGGGCAGTTGAATATAGTCACTTAAAGAGATAGGATTAAAAGTTAAGAATCCTTCAAAATCAGCTTCCTCCTCCAGGGAATCATCGCTATTAGTGAACAACGAGGTATCAGCGATGGACTCTGACTCATAAGAATTAGCTGAATCAGTCTCAGACTCAAGGTCGATGGATTCAGGAGAATTTTCATCCTCCCCATCCAACAAACTTTCCTCATCCGAGAAAAATGCATCACTAATTTCCTTATTTCTAGTCAGGTATTTTCGTAAATACCCAGGAATCTCAATCCATTCTCTTAAGTGGGAGAAATGGACTTTTTGAGTTCTACTGGGGGGATTAGTATTTCTCTGTATGACATATGACACCCTATTCGGGTTCACATCAACAACAGTAAATGGCCCTTCCCACCTATTATGAAATTTAAGAGCAGTACTTGGCCCAGTTCGTATTACTTTACGAGCTACTTTTTGACCCACCTTGAAAGGTTTAAAATTGACACTGCCCTCTTTCCAATATTGGGGAAAAGTGTGCACTGGAGCATGAGCTTTTTGTAGTAAATAATCAGAAGGTGACATGTCCAATGCACTATGATAAGTATTATTATAAATTAAAATAGAGGAAGACAATTCTTCATCCCAAGTAGCGGGTTGCTCCAGAACTAAACATTTCAGTAGTTGAATTAAACTTCGATTAAATCGCTCGGAGACACCGTTACTCGAGGGATGAAGTGGAGATATTCTCACATGTTTAATGTTGTGTTTTTGTAACACTTGTTGGAATATCTGGGAAGTAAATTCAGTTCCATTATCGGTTAATATACGATTTGGAACTTTAGGAAGGAAAGGGAGAACTTGGTGCTCCAGTTTCCTAGATACGGTCAAGCTGGACTTGTCGGCAATGGGAACTACAGACACCCATTTAGAATAATGATCAATAAATATCATGCAGTATTTATTTCCCTTAAAAGTTTTTTTAGGGAATTGAATCAAATCCATGGCACATAAATCGAAGGGATAGTTGGCCAAGATTTTCAACATGGGTGGAGTTACATTGGAAGAAAAGTTTTTCTGCATCTGGCAAACAGGGCAGCACCGCACTACATCGGAAATTACCTGATTAACCCTAGGATGCCAGAAATGCTTGTATACCAACTGCAGCAGCTTGTTCCGACCTATATGGGCACAGGATACATGGAGTCCCAGAACTATGTGCATTAGTAAGTCCAAAGAAATTACATATAACAGATTCCCGGACGTAGTTCGGTAATACAAGATGTCATTTTCCAAAACCATTTGTTTAGAATGACTTTTGTATGGTTTAGGAACTTGTTGCCAATTTATATTGTTATCATTTTTCTTAAATCCCTTCAATAAATATCGAAGAGTACGATCATTATTTTGATCGTAGATAACATCGGTATCATTAATATTAGTATTGATTACCGATACGTTTTTCACCTGTATAGTAGAGGACTTTAAATTGGACTGTGTACAAGTTGATATGCCATCGGCCACCACAGTCAATTTTTTTCCTTGCAGATGAATCAGTTGTTTTCGGGACATATCAGGTAATAAGTGATTATCCCTAAGAGCACAAGTACCAAGTATCAATGGGTTATCCACCATGTATTCCTGGGGGACTATGAAAAACCTGAAGGATGAGTTACAAAACCCATATTAAACCTCAGGATTATATTTACATAGTGAACAATAGGAATTCGTTCTCTATTTCCAAAACCACTGATGGCCCTTACTCCTATGTCTTCGGAAGCCAAAAGCTCTTTTGAATTCCCTAGGAAAGGAACAATCTCGGAGCTTATCAAGTTTACTCCAGCCCCACTATCTACAAGGCAATCATAAATGGGAGCATCCTGATCATCCAACTTGACACAGACGATCAAAGGTTCTATATCGGCCTGGCATAAGTTAATAGCAACGACCATGTCTTCACTAGCATAGGAATAAGGTTTATGCGAGAATTTACTCACTGGAGGTATCCCATAAAAGTTAATAGAAGGATCATCCAGTTTCTTTACAGAGTCATTATCCAAGTCCTTTTCCACAGATTGACTCATCTCTGTGGGGACTAGTCGTTTAACTGATTGGCGGGGCGAGCTTCAGCAAACCCCCCTTTGCAACGACCTTCATAGTGAGACACGTTACAGGTTTCACACGGGTCCAGAAATAAGCGTTGGGGAAGCGGCTTCTCAGTTGGTTTAGCCGAATTTTTCTGGGCTTCAGGGGAATATCATCGCGAATAAACTTTCTTTACCGCACCTTGAAGGTATTCTCTAGGAGGAGTTCGTTCGGGATCACTGGATCGTGGAGGGGTGCGTTGAGAGCACCTCATTCCCGCGTGGGGACCTCTACAAAAGGGACATACCACTTTCCGGGTATTTACGGGAGATGATGGAGGAGAGTTCCTAGCTCGGCATTCGGTATTTGAATGGCCGGTTTTCTTGCAGTAGCTACAGACTCCCAAGTACTTATAGCATTCCTGCATTTCGTGTCCTCGCTTCTCACAGTAGTCACACAAGATATTCATCCGATCTCCCGATCCTGAACGACCCTTTCGATTATTCTGAGCTCTGGAACGGTCATTACTTGGTGGTGAATTCCGAACAGTGTTGTAGACAATACGACTGCTATTATTTCTTTCCGGAGGACTACGTTGGCCAAGATTGGAAGAGCGATGGTTACGGTTAATTGAAGACTTAGGTTTACGCTGTTCAACCTTCTTACGCAACACATCAGTCCATCCAGGGAGTGCAGCATTGATCTGAATTACTGACTCAACAGATTCGTTTAAGTCCACCTCCTGGTCAGCTCGGGAATAAGTTGATGGGCCGACCTCAAGTGGATTTGTTTGGGACATTGAATTTGGGAAAGCAGTGTTATTGCTGTCTAAAGAGTCCGCAAAATTCACTATATTTTCCCATGGAGCTCTACTATAACCGTCCAGCTCCATCATTTTTATATATTGACTGACGAATATCTCAATATAAGGAGGCAAACTACATAGGAAAGCTATTCTAAGTGAATCATGATCTCTCATATCATAACCCGGATATGCTTGACTAGCTAGGCGCTCTAACCGAAGGGCGAACATTTTGATGCTCTCGTTAGGGTATCGGTGAGCGGCATGATACTTCTGTATTCTGTATTCTTTTTTCTTTCGTTCTTCATCACGATACCAACACACAAGATTATCCCGTACAGAGAAGTATTCACGGTTGTCTTTGATGATCTCTCGGTATATATTCAAAAATTTGCCTTCTAGCTGTCGGCCAAGCAGTCTTAACCATTGGTGATGGGCATTAGGGTAGTGTAAACTACAATAAGCCTCAAAATCAGCCAGGTAGACTAAGAGATCTTGTTCCGACTCATATTTGAACTTGCCAGGATCCACAACCTTAAGTTTCTGAGAGTTCTTGAGTAACTGAGTAAGAAGCACAATGGCTTCCTCCAGCATATCAAGTCTCTTTTTCATGTGTGGTCCTGAATACATTGAAGGTTCATCGTCGTCAGGAATACGACGCATAGGCAGTCGTTGTGAATATCCTTGGGGAATATAACCAGAATGCGACTGAGAATCAGTCGAAAACATCTGGTGTTCCGGATATTGATTTAAGGGACTTTGTTCTCGTTGAGGCTGTAGTAATTTATTATACTTTCCAGCGAAATCAGCCTCTCCTCTATTGATAGGGGATAGAGAATCTCTATTGTCTCTGCCCATATCGGGAGTTCTAAAGAGAGACTTAGGTTGGGTGAAGTAATTTACTGGGGGTATAGAATCATGACGAAGATTGGGATTAGGAAGAAGTTGAGATTTAGGAAGAAAATTATGAGTAGGCATAAGATTAGGATTAGGAATAAGATTAGGATTAGGAATAAGATTAGGATTAGGAATAAGATTAGGATTAGAAAGAATTTGATTTCTAGGATTTTCTACATAACTGGGTGGATTATGTAGAAAAGGCGTTGATCGTGGTTGAGATTGGGAAACTAAGGAAGGTTTATACTCACGATCATAGAAAGAAGTGGTATTTTTAGGCATATGCACATGATGGGAATCGAAATTAGGTGGAATACCTTGACCTTGATCATGGAACGTTCTGTGTTCAACCTTACTGACTGTATCGTTTACTTGAGCCAATTGCCTTTCACTTAACACCTGTTTATGGAGTTTAGTTAATAAGGTACTCATTTCAGGCTCAGTGAAAGGTTTGTCAGATTTGGGAGCTAAAGATAAGTCAGAGGGTATGTCAGAGTTGACAACTTCTACCCTGTCTTTATTTTCCACATTCATTCCTACATTATTTTTATTACGATCATCACGGAGACGTTGTTCTACACGTGGATCTAATGCGACAGCTGCAAGAGAGGGATCGAAGTCCACAGCTTCTTGGCTATCAGCATTTATGCTCGTATCCAAGTCTTTTGGTTGAGGTTTTTCTGACATTTTCTTTTGTAATTTCAAAAGAAAGAATTTCAAAGTATTGGAGGGTTATTACTAACTAACTCTCGATCTGTCCAATATAAGTACAAAAGAAGAAGATTTCTTTGAAAAGAACTGAAGAGAATCGATGATTTTTCAAAAAATAAATATGACGATGTGAGCGAGAGTCACAATCCTAGTGCACGCAAGCGCAGGAACTCAAACAGAGTCCCTGTTCGGGCGCCACTTAATTTATTTATGTGGCGGAGAGGAAGTACGCTGGGATCAACAAGTTCAAAAAAATTTCTAAGTTCGAAAATTTTAAGTAAATTCTTTAGTGGCAAGCTTCTGGAATTATGCCAGAAGCCTGCCACTAAACAATTTTCTTAAAAAACCTAACTTAATTAACTTTTCTGAACTTAGAAATTTTTTGGTCTCAATCTCTGTCAGGCTATCTAATACTAAGCCTATTAAATCAAAGGATATACTGTAGAAAAATAATAATGAAGTATAAAAAAGACAAAAATAATATAAGTAGGAAAAAAGTTACAGCCTCTCAAAGTTAAAAATTTTCCCATAGGGTTTCTTATAAAAAAAATTAGTGGGCCTCGTGCTCGTTTTATATATATATATATAGTTATGTTACATATACATATTATTTACATATATATATATATATATTAGGGATGTAAATCGATAGTTCGGTATCGTGTATCAGTATCGGTAGTATCGGCCATTTTTGATGGTATCGGTATCGGTTAAATGGCCGATACTTACCGATACTTTTCTTTGGTGAAAATTATGAGAAACATTTAGATTCAATAATAAATCTAGTTCGATATGATAGCTAGTCCCAAGTAATGTTTTTTTTTCCCGATTTCCTTTTTAACTTAGATTTTCAGCGTTTCTCCAACTTGGTCTTTAGCGTAAAATTTACCCATGATGTAAACATTATTGGTACTTATACAGATTTATCTATTTTTTTATCAATAGTATTTTTTTTGTACGCAATTTCGTGAGAGCGTGTGAGTGCGTGGGTGTTTTTAAACTTCCTGGATTATTCATATTTTAGATATTTACTAAATAGGGTTTTATCGTTTTAAAATTTAGGTTTTAGCGTACGAATAAATTTTCTCATTTCTCCTTTGGTTTTTGTCTATTTATTTTTTTTGTTTTTTGTGATTGCGTGTGCGTGTGCGTGTGCGTGTGCGTGTGCGTATGCGTGTATGATAGCAGATTTGCATAGGCGTGTGGCTTTCTTTTGACCTTACCAACATCAATGGCTTGCACTCTTAACTCTGCATCCATGGAATACTCCCTCTATTAAACCTAATTTATGCTCTTGTCTGAGACCCAGATGGCTAAGAATTCATCCTTCAACTCGTTTAATATATCCAATTATAACTTATTTTTATAATTTCCGTTTGAAGGTTGGAGTATGTGCCTATGTAAATATGTAAATATAATTTTAAGATTTGTCAAGAATCTCGAATCTCCTAACTTCAATGTTCTGTGGCTTAAAAATCTTTCTTCTTTCTACTACAATATCCTTATGCTGCCTCTGCTACTGTTCTCCTAACAGAACAGATTTTCATGCCTTTTTTTGATTACCTAACTAACTCTCACGAGACTTTTGGTTCTCTTGAAATGCAATTACTAAGGTCCACAATTTAGGGGATTTAATGTACACAAAACTGAATTGTTAGGTTCCTCTCGTACCAATTTAGTTGGGAGGAAGCCGAATCATTCATATTCTCAACGATCTGAGCAACTAGATTAAATAACCTACACACATTCCAAGATCGTCCCAACCGATTCTTGAACACACTCTTGACCTATGTTTCACCACAATAGTCCTTCTCTCTATAAATACACCACCTTCGCTCCTATCGGTAATTCTGACCACAACCTTATATCACTCTAATTTTAATACTTTCTCTCCAACATCTACATCCTGCCCTATGGCGTTTTCTCTGGCACTTTGATCGGGCCGATTGGGGGCATTATGTTGCTCTAATGCTAACTATAATCGTAAAGTGACTGCTTTTGACTCTTAAGACGCTTCAGATTCTGCCGATAAAGTGTGAACTGTAATTGTTAATGGGATGAGCAGGTTCATTCCCTTTTCTTGGACTAAATCTTTTCTCCTCAAAATCCATGATTCGATCGTGCTTGTTCCCTGGCCATTCAGGCCAGATGAAGTGGCGCACGAAAACGCTTGTGCGTTTTCACGATAAATGCGGAAACAACACCCAACGAAACTGAACGTTACTG
>JABUQX010097437.1:20000-23997 GCA_015478945.1 Trachelipus rathkii | reverse complement strand
AAAAACATGGCAATAATTTATCAATACTTGAAAAAATGACGAATATTTATAATTAAATCGCGAAATAAGATAATTAAAATAATTGTAATAAAATAAATAAAAATATTATGTTAAGTTTTATTTTATTTGTTAAGTTTTGATTCTTTTACAAAATATCCAAATTTAACAATTTTTATTATATTTTATTTAACAATAAACAGTTGGGGAGATATTAAACAGTGGTCAACAGTTTGGGATCATGGCAGAAGAGTTGGGGCGACAGAGATTGCATCCAAGTCTTTCAGAAGTGCTGGCTTTGATATTGGCTATGGGGATTTTCGATTTTAGACATTGGAAATGGTCATAATTTTCTTTCGGTCAATATTCACTAAATAAAAAGGAAACTGCTGCTTTTTCAGACCCCTAAAACATTGATTTCAGATGTTTTTTATGTCTCTATTGATTTGTTTTGCACTTTCGATTGGAGAAAAATTGTTTTTGACATTTTTATTTAATTCTTGTTCTGCAATTTTCGTCGAAGAGACTTGAAACTTGAACTATAAGAAGATTGGACTAGAAAAATATGACTGTCTTTTGTTTAATATCTGAAACCAGATCCCAGCAATAGTCGAATTTTGAACCCAAATAAAAAATGGTTTTGAAAAGTGAAAAATTTATGGATTTTTTTTGTTCATTTGATCAAAATGAAATTTTCATGGCTTCTGTAGTTTGATTATTTTTTTTTGTATATGAAATAGTTTTTCCCCTTTGCATGGAATAAATTTTAAAAATATCTTATTTGAAATTTAATTTTTTTTATGAATATACCAAAAAACTATCAAAATTAAAAAAGGTGTACCTCATCCAACTGTATACCCCCCTTAAAATTTGATATTGATTGGATGAGTAGAAAAAAATTATCTCAATTTTTCAAAAAAAAAAAAAATTTTTTCTTTTTTTAAATGAAACACTACGATATTGTTTTTTTCCACTATCCAATCAATATCAAAATTTCAGGTCGCATATTAGTTGGGAGAGATATACCTCTTTAATTTAGGGCATTTTTTGAATATTCAAAAAAACTTAAAACATTTTCATTTTTCTTTTTTTTTTTTTTTTTTTTTTTTTGAAAATTTGTTTAATGTTCAGAAGCAAAACTTTTCCATATAGGAAAAAATGATCCAATACAAAATTGTGTAACTCCCCCGACTACAGACACTGAAAATTTCATGTTGATCGGATGACCAGAAAAAAAATGCTTCGCAATTTTTCATTTTTAAAACTATTTTATGTGGGTTCGGAACTCGACCACTGCTGGGATCTGGTTTCAGATATCAGAAAAAAAGACTTGTTATTGTTTTTGGTAATGGTTCCTTCTTCGTATAGCTCAAATTTCAAGTCATTTCGACATAAATTGTAGGAGGAGAATAAAAAAAAAAAAGGTCAAAACATAGTTTTGCTTCAAAAGAAATTACAAAGCAAATCAATAAAGACAGAAAACCAGCTGAAATCGACGTTTTAGGGGTCAGAAAAAGCTACAATTTGCTTTTTATTTTTATGAAAATTGGCTGAAAATTAAGAGAATTATAAACATTTCCGGTTTGGGACTAAATCCGAAAATCCCCGTTAGACAAAATCAAAGAACCCACATTGTTCAATTTCAATACATCCAACTTGAAACGACTCCTGGACCAGCCCTGGAGACTAGTGCGCCTAGAAACATGATTTTTTGGAATTTTTTTTTTTTTTTGAAAAAGAAAGGGGGGGGGTCTAAGGTAAAGAGGTTATAGGCAGGATGGAGGATGTTGCAGGATGAAAACCTTGCCTGGGAATGTAAAACTCGAGAACGGGCATTGGAAACCACGGCATTGAGAAAAAAATCTTTTAGAGAACTCTTAGAATAGAGGTGGATGAACAAGAAGAATATATGTATGTATATATTTATGTATATACGTGTATATATTTGTCCTTTTTTATGTATTTTATAATTATTTATATAAAAGAGTCCTGTAACTCAGTGATAGAGCATTCGCCAAACAAGGCAAGGATCCCAGGCTCGCAACTGGTCGGGTGGGAGAATGTGAGCTACTCTCTCCTTGGGCTTGGCTTTTCCTTGCTCGAACGTTAATTGATTACATCCAATTCTTGATTAGGGCTTTGCCCGCAAGAGGTGGTATTTATCTGTAAGAAATATATATATATATATATATATATATATATATATATATATATATTATATATATATATATATATATAATATATAATAATATATATATATATAATATCTATATATATATATATATATATATTCTATCTAAAAAATATATATATATATATATATATATATATATATATATATATATATATATATATATATATATATATATATATATATATATATTATATTTTATATATATATATATATATATATATATATATATATATATATATATATATATATTTCTGTTGGAATTGTTGATCGTATGGGTAAGGGGTATCGTGCATGAATTTGTTATATACTATAAAGGATAGAATTAAGCCCAAACGTACATCGGTAAGTAGTCGGTAGGTTTTATAAGATTGTTTTCCTTGTATTTCCTGTCCTATTCTGTTAGATAGGAAATTTACAATAATGTGATGTAGCAAGGCTATTTCAGCAAAGAATTTAAGGTTCAAGTATTTTCTTTGTCTTGGTAAGTAAATTTTTTTGAGACTACTGCTATTTTTGAGTTAAACAATTTTACAGCTTGATCTAATGAAGGGTAATCAGAGATGTGGAAAGATGAGAGATGAAGCTTTATATATATTAAAAGTTGGCCAGTTTGCCTATTATTATTTGTATTAATTTTTGATCAAATACTGTGTTTTAGTTATTTTTCTTGGTTGTTTATTAGCATGAAATCGAAGGTCATAGCATGAAGTGTCTGTCATGTTGTGAATAAATGTAGGACAGGTGAACAATGAGGTAGATCAGTTGAAGTGAAAGCTTGTTTGTGTTGGAGAGACTTGTGAATGACATAGTTTCGGTTATTTTTAAAATATTGAATGCATGTAGGTCATTGGTAATATCGATTTTGTGTCCGTTTGAGAAATTGCATTGAACCTAGAAGAGCAACAGACATTAAATCCCAGTGTGAGGTGCGGATGTGGGTAAGTTCTTTGAGATTTGACTTTTAATTGAGATTGAAGGGAAGTATTGAAAGAGGGGGTGGGGTGTAGATGTTGATGATGCTCAGTGTAGATTTGTCACTGCCTCAATTGATATAAAGGTAAGTGTTTGGCTATTATAAAAGAGCGTTTTTTAGTTTGAGAGGAAAGTATTATTGAATTAGATAGGGTAATGAATAAGTGTAACGAGAGCCACAGTACTGAGGGTAATGTACTTGGGAAATTCTTCGATGTGAGCTTCCGGAGAAGTGCTATGTGTATGTTCTGTTTTTCCAGTAGCTTTGTGGTTTTTTCATGTTTTTTCCCGATTTCGTTTGCTTATTCGTTGGATGTTCATTTGAACTAAGTGAGGTGTTTTAAGAGGGGTAGGGTTTGTATGAGAGATTTGGTGGTCGGAACATTTCCAGGTGAAGAGAGTATCATGAACTTATTATTATTAAGTCAGTGCAAAATAAGTGGATTCAACTCGCAATTACTGCACATCACCGAGACACTCCTACGAATAATTAACCTGATGTATAGTGGGCAGAGAATAAATTTGTAGTCCAGTACTTTATATATATATATATATATATATATATAATATATAATATGCTATAAGTGAATATATATATATATATATACTTATATAATATATATAGATATAATATATAGATATAGAAATTATGCCTAATAAGTGAATAAGTAAAATATGTAATTCAGTCTGGAGTAGAAATTAAAAAAAAAAAAATATTATGATAAATATTAGAGGGACGAAGTTCTCCTCAGTAATTGTTTTAAACCCAATTATCCGATTCCTGCTTCCCGGAGCTCGTAATCATTAAATCTTTTATTTTTATCTTTTTTACAT
>JABUQX010097437.1:7500-10000 GCA_015478945.1 Trachelipus rathkii | reverse complement strand
AAAAGCTATGGTAGATTTGTCTGTGTGAGTTCTAGAATCTAATGATTAAATTTAAGTTTGAAAAGTCAAGGTATTGTGTGGTTGTGACGTTTGGGCCATTCTGAGGGAAACGTTGAAGAGAGTACGAGTTTTTGGGATAATCTGAATGTTTGTTTTGGAGGGGTGAGTAGGAGCTTCAGATTGATAGTGTTGGGGACCTGAATGGTTGGATAGGTGATCAAAAAAGGGATGTATAACAGGTGTTTTTTGGGTTGGCGGGAGAAAATGAGAATTTTATGAAGGTGATTGATTTCTGTGAAGAGGAGGTATGTGTGAAGTAATACTTTTCTGTAAACACAAGAGTAATCCATAAGTATGACTAGAGTGGTTGTAGGTAGAGATGTATCGAAGTGAAAAGTATGATTATTTTGTGTTGGTGAAGAAGGAAGATGTTGAAGTATGTGTTGGATGTTGAAATCAGTGAGGGGTTTAGGAATGCGGCATTATCGGATCATTATGTTGTTCTATGTAAAATTAAGTTAGTGGAGGCTTGGATGAGAGGAAGGTGATAAGAAAAGAAGTGGGTAGAATTAAGAGGTTAAGTTAAGTGAACACGACAATAAGGATAAGTATGTAAGAGCGCTCGCAGTAAATCGGTTGAAGTGTGAACAAGTTGAAAGAAGAAAGCAATTGTAGTAGTGCAAAGGAACAGTGTGATGATGCTGCCTAAAGTAGAAGTAGGAATTGTTAACAAGCGACATGGTGGAATGAAGAGGTGATGAAAGCGGTTTAAAGGGATTAAAAGAAGCGGTGGTTGAATGTACTAAAAGCCAAAGATGAAGTTTCAAAAGAAAGATGCTTGGAATTTATAAGGAGGGAAAAAAGAAATACTAAAAGGGCATACGTAGGAGAAAACAAGAGGTAAATGAAACAGTTTGGAGGAGGATGAATGAGGACATACAAGGGGAAAGGAAGCTCTTCTGGAAGGTAGCGCGAAAGGTTAAGAATGAGACATAAGGGAAATCTGCTTAGCAATAATGAATAGGGTGGTGCTTTCGTAACTGATGAAATGAATGTGAGAGGAGTGTGGAAGAACACTTTCGAAAATCTGCACAATATAAACAGTAATTGAAGAGGTGTAGTGAATGTGTGTGGTTTGATGGTGCCAAGAAGGAAGAGTATTTTGGGGATGAGGTATAGTAAGGAGAGGTAATGGGTAGAGTTGAGAAAGTTGCAAAGAATGGTAAATCTGCAGGTATATATGAAATTACTAGTGAAATGATCAGAGCGGAGGCGAGATGTGATTGATTGGATTTGAAGTTGTGTTAATAAAGCGTTTATGGAGGGTATAGTTCCAAGGATTGGAGGAGAGCAGTAATAGTACCCTTAATAAGCGTAAGGGAGAAAGGGGAACTGTAGAAATTATAGGGGGAATAAGTTTATTGAGTGTTGTAGGAAGGTATATGCTGGTATTTTGCGAAAGAAGGCGTCGAGTGACTGAAGGACTGATTGGGAAGAACAAGCGTGCGTTTAGGCAGTGGTAGAGGGTATGTGGATCAAATCTTTACATTGAAACAAATGATTGAGAAAATGAGGGGAGAAGAAGAATAAATTATATTAGGTTTTATGGATAACTTACAAACAGTGGCGTATGATTAGAGGTAATAGGAGCTTTATGGCAGGTTATTAGTGATATATGTGTTGGTGGTAGGCTTCTGAATGGAATCAAAAAGTATGTTATGACTTATAGTGAAGCGTGATGTAAGAATTAATGCGTCTGTCAATGGTGATTTGCGTTTAGGATTAACTAGAGAGTGAGACGGGTTGTGTTATGTCTCCTGGTTATTCAATTATATATATGGATGGGGTTATGAAAGAATTCGAGGTGGCGATGGCAGGAAATGCGTGTTAGAATGATGGAGAAGAGATAAGTGGAGGGTGCCCTACCTATTATATGCGGAGATTTCGGTTCTGGGTTGGGGGGATGGCGAATCTGAAGAGAGTTGAGAGGATTGTAGAGAGATTTGGCAGGGTATGTAAATGGAGGGGTTTTTAAAGTAAACGTAGATAAGAGTAGGTTATGGTTGTGAGTGAGGACAGTCCTCCCAGTGTGAAGTTATGTTAGATGGTGAGCAGCTGGAGCAAGCTGTCTGAGTTTAAATATTTAGAGTATGTGTTGAAACGGGAACGGATGATGCAGAGTGTGTAGGAAAGTTGTGAATGCAGGAAGGGTGCGGTGCAATTAAATCGTTTGGTGAATGTAAAGGGACTAAGTCTTGAGTGCGCTAGGTCATTACATGAGGGTATGTTGTTACCTGTATTGTATGGTAGTGAGACTATGGTGTGGAATAAAAGATGTATAGATCTAAAGTCAATGTGTTCCAGAATGGACAATCTTAGGGGCATGCTAGTTGAAAGGAATTAATAAAATGAGGAATGAACTTTATTTAGAGAGTTGTGTGGTGTGAAGAAAAGGCGATAAATGGAGAGAAAATTGAAAGAATGTGAGATGTTTGTTCAT
>JABUQX010097437.1:0-2500 GCA_015478945.1 Trachelipus rathkii | reverse complement strand
ACGTGTGTGGTTACAGGAAAGTATGCCAGGCAGTTCGTGTTCGGGAAGTGTTGCAGCGCAGCATCTGTTAAAGCATATATGACAAAGCAAAATTAGTTCTATTCTTATACTGGGCTTGCAGAGATGAAATTTAATATTATTGATTTTCTGAAAATTAACAACAGGTAGGGAGAGTGCCAAGGTGTGAATTAAGTTCCATAAGCGAAAGATTTAGGAATTAGTTAAGGAAATGGTCTGATTCATCTCCAAGTGAGATCACGGATTAGGGACACAGGTTGGGCGTAGTCAAAATCACCCGTGAAATTCTGAAGAATAGGAATTAACTAAGAGATAGGTAGTTCAATGTGCAGTTAACAGCCAACTTGTTCAACCATCCTTGGTGACATATACTTTAAGAAAAGATGGAAAGTTCAGTTTGGTCATTGGGTGTGGTGTTAATATACAAAATCATACTCAGAATGATAAATAATATATATTATTAAAGTGATAGCGTAAGTAAACATTATTAATTATTATAGGATAGTCAGTTGAGTTAGCAGGGAAATAATCATTGCAGAAAATCTTAATTTGTGGACTGGCTAGAGAGTAGAAGTCACAAGGATAAATAATTATATAGAATTTCAATGAGAGAGAGAGAGAGAGAGAAGAGAGAGAGATGAGACTGAGAGATATGAAGTATATGAGATAGTAGATAGTATATGAATGAGATGATGATAAGTATATTATAAGAGACCAGTAATATGAGATTGTAAGTACATGGGAATGAAGGGAGAATGATGATGATCGGATCAAATTAATATGTGGACTTTAAACTTTTGGTATACCCACGAGACATATCATGATGAATGTCGGATGTGAGAATATGGGATAGATGAGGAGAGATGAGAGAGATAGGAAAAAAATAAAGAATATCGTTTTGCACATATGTGCGACATCGACCTTTGGATGAATATTAAGGAAATTAACAGCAAGTGGGTAGAGCGCAAAATTTTCTTGATCGGAAGCAATGAAGTACATCTGATAAATATTTAAAAACATAGAGGTTAGTGTTTGCAGGAAGGAGATTTAGTGTATATGCCTCAATAAAGTAGAGACAAGAAAACAAATGTAGAAAGTGTCTTCAGAAACAGATGAACACACATAATCAGATACATCTAACAATGTATACGTCAGAATAATAGTTCGTGTCTATATATTACCAGCCGTCCTTTACTCAATTTATGCTCGCGAATCAGTGTACGTTAAAAATTCCTATCGAGTGGCACAAGCTCAATCTGGGTATTCAGAATGATAAGATAGATTTCTGAAGATTTCAACCTATTGGACTTTCACCGTTTAGCAGAGATATACTAACAACACTCGAAGAGAATATAGGAATAGCTTCAAAGACCTAGGAAAATGGAGAGTGTTCGTGAGCTTTCGGTTTATAATAAATTTAAATCTTTACGTTATGAATGGCCTGTTTTAAAATAAGAAATATGTTTTCATTTCTTAGCTTTATATCCTAGATATTCTATATTCATAGGAAAATAATCTTGGTAGTCTTTCTTAAAATAACAATAATCTTAAACTATGATTACAAATGGCCAGTGAGGAGGTTGTTTTGTATAAGAAATCAAATAAAAAGGATAGTGATACTAAGCTTCTTCTTTGACAGAAAATATATAATATTCAATTGAAAGTTTGGTGAGCAAGATGTAGTGTACACAACGCTGTCGGTTGTTTAGTTACGGCTGAGACTGAGCAGGTCCGTGGATGAGATTATTACTATTACTTCCAGTAATATAAAATTTTAGATCTTATGGAAATTCTTCACATTTGCTTTATTTCGCAGAGACTTAAGACATATACAATAAAAATATTTTCAATCAATTTCACATAAAAGAGAATATGCCCAAGACCTTTGAATAAGAGTCTAACTTTGTAACTGTATAAGAACGAGAATAAATATGAAATGTCTCTTAACGCACTAATTACACAGACACAAGATACTGTAATGCTAATATTTCTATACAAAGAGACATAATGATTAGAGTATTGGGATTTGGCTTAATGGTAAATAACAAAAACAAACTTCATAAGAATTTACAAATTAACACACCACTCTCACACTTACTCCCACACGTCCGCTTAGGCTTCTGACCAAAACCACACCGTTACTCTCATCAACACTTCGCAAGGACTCCCCTCATATATATATATATATATATATATATATATATATATATATATATATATGATATATAGTGACTATACTATTATAGTCAGTTTACGGTATATTTTTACTTACTATATAACTTTACTAATATATTGTCTTTCCATGGATTGTATTTTACTACAAATAATACTTATTATATCTCAATCGACGTTTTTTTATATTTAATATTCTTTATATGATAGATGAATATTATATTAATTATATTATTATATATATATAATTACTAAATAATTAATTATATATTAATATATATATATATATATATATCATTAATATTAAATA
>JABUQX010097436.1:27500-36207 GCA_015478945.1 Trachelipus rathkii | reverse complement strand
TTTCACCACATATGTAACAAAAATTATTCACTAAATTTGCACATTTTTTTTTTTTTTGGCATTTTGATATGAACAAATTTCACAATCTTAAATGTAGGTTTAAAGAAATATGCTAAAAAAAACAAAAAAAACAAACAATATGAAACTCCAGTCACGTTAACAGTTATGTTTATAACCTACAAACATCTGGGGGAACGTTCTGTTACGTCAGTGAGAGGTTGTGATAACTCCAAAAATAAAATTTCTCCAATACTTCAATGCAAACTCTAAAAATTACATGTCACTGTATATCCAAAGCAAGAGCTAATCGATAATTTTATGGTGATTTTTTGAATTCAGCAGTGGATAATACATAGGAATACTGCTAATTTGAGCGCCGAAATACATTTCATTGTTGGAACAGTGTTAATAGAACAAAAGCAGCCACCCCCCCCCCCACTACAATCTGTGTTAAAACCTAAGCCACTATATCCCATTTCTTCTGGAAAAATCCCTATTCAATTTGAAGCTAAAATTGCTGTAAATTAGCTGATGTAAGTGTTGTATCAATGTAAAATAACATCTTAAAAATATATAATACATAAATAATTCTTCGAATAAATTAATGTAGTGACTTTTTATTTTCTTTTCTGTTCTTTATTTTTTATGTATAAATTTATTACGCTTAAATGCTTGTTTACTGTATTCTTATGTATTTTAAATCATTTTTAGAACCTTGAATAAATTAGTTGTTGTGAGCTGCGTCATATTATCCTGATGTGACATAGGACAATAATTTACTATAAGTATAATATATATATATCTTATTATATATATATATAGTATATAATATTATATATATATAATATTATATAATTATAATACTATATATATATATACTATATATACTTATATATATATATATATATATATAGTATATATAATAATTCATATATATATTAGGTCAGCATTCCGAAAAGGCCAGGCATGTAACTAAAAAACTATAACAGCTACACAAAATATAAATATCTTTTATAATCATTGAGACATTTCTTTTTTTATGGGTTTGGTTTTTTTTTCTTGTGTGTTTTGGTTTTTGTGTTAAGATAGATTGATCAGTGAGAGTGCATTCCATTTTTGCATACATAACGCTTTTTAAAAATTTAAAAATTGTTAAAAATGTTCCAGCAATTACAGTTTTTTTGAGAATGAGAAGCTGGCTGTAGTAGAATATCGCGCAGCAAAGGTGTCAAATGCTGATTTTTTTGCTTCTGAACTTGAGACTACGCAATTTCAAAATATCAGATCGCCATGGATAGAGTCGGTCCGGTTTCTTGCCCCCTCATGTCCCTCCGTCGGCTCGCAACCCCCTAAAAAAGCGATATAAAAAAGAAAAAATATACATTTTTCTCCAAGCGCTAAAAATAGCTCGAGTAATTTGGCAACTTTTAGCTCTCGAGACTAAGGCACCTCGTTTCAAGCGTCAATCAGAGCGTTCACATTTCAGCTCTAGATTTTATAATATTAGGTGTTATTATAAATATTAGAATAAATATTGTATTTAAGTAATCGCGTTGAATGTTATTGCTGAAAGCGAAATGGTATTTATTTCCTGTAGATGCTTAGGAGGTTTCTAGTTACAGCCTGCAACTCTTCGGGCCGGCCGGCATATATATATCAGTATATATATATATATATACTTATATAGATATATATATATATATATATATATATATATTATATATACTATATAATAATATATATATAGTAGAAAGTCTAGTTATTGACCTTTTGAACGAGTATCGTTTAGCCCCAAAAAACAATAGTACAGCTGCGTGCTCTTTATGCGACCATAATAGACTTTTCTATTATAGCGGATTTGATGATCACAATATATATAGGACCTGTACGTTTTACGACTCCGTCAGTTTATTTTTTTATTTTTTTTTAACTAATAAGCATAACCAAGGGTAAACCGCAAAGAGGGCAGGAGTCGGGGTCTCTCATCTCGGCCTTCCGGAAAACGACAGGGTAGGACTATTCCCCCCCTCCGGGGAGGGTCTCCGGAAACCCCGCTCTTTGGTATTTGGGTAGTGTCGCGGGCGTTCCTCCGCCCCTCCCCTACCGGGTATGCGAAATCGCTCCCCCCTTTTCTTTGCTCCCGTCGGCCGAGCCCCTATTTTTTCCGCTGTAATACTCTTAGCAAATAATATATATATATATATATATATACTAATATATATATATATATATATATATATATATATATATAATATATAATATATATATAATATATATTATATATATATATATATATATATACTTTATATATATAATATACTATAATATATATATATACCTATACAAGTTTAAATTAACAACTATAAAATCTATTTATGTTCCATAGAGATATAATACTATTTTTTAGCGGTAAAACCGCATACTTGTTAAAAAAAAGCCCCTATTTGCCGCTGTAATATATATATATATATATATATATATATATATATATATTATATATAATATATATATATATAGGATATATATATATATATATATATAATATATATTATATATATATTATATATATATATATATATAAAATTTGTAAATGGAAAAAAAAACATTACCTTTAATTATTGTCGTGGTTCCAATATGGCGTCGGGAAAACTGTTTTCCTTCAAATTCTTAACAATTTAAAATTAACAACTAATAACAACTTCTTAACTTAAACAATTTAAAATTAACAACATAATTGAAAACTTTTTCTTACACTTATTTTATATATCTATTATTAAACCAGTTTTTTTGTAAATACGCTAATAATAGCCACTTAAAAACAACAACACCTTATCATAGAAGCAAGCTCAGATGCTGCACTGAAAACAGAATTATAGTTCAGCGCTTGTTTTTTGCGTCGTAAAATCTTAACGCAGTAGTAAAGAAGCGTCTAGAAAATAGCGTACTTTTTTTATACATTTTATAGCTACTATTTTCCTATGATTTTTACAGTCCTTTCTATATTTAATTTCATTTATAATAGTTAAATTAAAAAATTACTTTAGATCAAAAGGTCAATAACTAGACTTTGAACATAAATATTTATATATCTTATATATATTATTATATATAAATATATATATATATATATATATATAGTATATTAGATATATATATATTATATATAATATATATCATATAAATATATAAAATATTTAAAATAATCAATACATATATACTATATTATATACTATCATATAGTAATAATAAATTATATAAATATATACCTATATATATATATGAATATATATATATATTAAATAAATATATATATATATATATATATATATATAGCTAAGCCTAAGAAGAGAATAGCATCACATTCTATATTTCTATAGGCCTATATTTGCTCTACCTCTATTAGAGATGCTTGGAGAGCATGTCTTTACTTCAGTTTAGTTCTATAGATCTTTTAGTATTCCTATTTTTTTTTTTTTTTTTGTTTCAGGTACTTAAAAATAATCAATATGTTATTTCTTTAACTTTTTCTATTAAATTCTCTAACCATATCTACCATCACTTCTAGTTTCCACAATATAGCTAAAGGCAAATAAATACCGTGGCTCAAACGGTAGAGTGACGGAGTCGCATGGCATAAGGTCGTGGCGTTCAAATCCATAATTCGGATCTCTAAGTAGAAGAAAAAATACTAGAAGTTTCCCTCCTGAATAGCGCCTATAGCCCGTGAGGTGATGAACTTTTACAAAAAAAAATAAATAAATAAACCTTTTGGTTACATACCTGCCGCCCTCCATATTTAATTTCCTGAAGAAAACCCTATTTCTTTTCCATCAGAGGAGCATCCTTTCAACACAATTTCCAATCA
Organism: Trachelipus rathkii; assembly: GCA_015478945.1. Classification (NCBI taxonomy): domain Eukaryota; kingdom Metazoa; phylum Arthropoda; class Malacostraca; order Isopoda; family Trachelipodidae; genus Trachelipus; species Trachelipus rathkii. The sequence goes on along the minus strand of JABUQX010097436.1, from coordinate 32,342 downwards.
CATTTTCTGGAAAATCTATTAGATCAACGTTAATGGCAACAACTTATTCAATCACCGCAAATTTTTTCTTTGCATTTTTTTTGTTAAAGAATTCATGTTGTGTTCTAAATGTTCAAATATTTTTCAACTGCAATACTAAATCTTAACAATGTAACTTCAAGTCAAAGCTGGAGTGATATATCAGGTCTTTCTCCAGACCAGAGCCGTGTTAGTCTGCTTTGGCATTTATTCCTAACAATATATATATAGTATAGTATATATATAATATATACCTATTATATATATACTATATAATAATATATATATATATATAATATATAATATATACATATATATACTACTTCACTAATATAAACCACTATTAATTACTTTTTAAATATATATATATAAATTTATATAAAAGTATATATATATATAGTATATATATATATATATATATATATATATATATATATATATATATATATATAAAGATTTATATATATAATAACTATATTTATATATAATATATCATAATATATATATTATTATATACTATTTAAAATTGTATTCATATTAATATTATAATATATATATATATATATACTAATATATATAAATATAATATATACATACTATATATATAATATATATAGAAATTAATTTAGATTTTAGTCACAGAACCACTTATATAGTTGGATTTGAATATTACGGATATTGGATAAACAGTCCGCGTTAACTGGCCTCTTAATCCATCTAGATATATTCAAGGTCCATATTATACACAATCGTAATGAAAATAGTGAAAGGCCGACCGCCGCGAGAAGTTCTATTAAATGTAGCTTGTGCATTATACTAGCATTTTGGCAGAAAAACATCCCCCCCCCCCCCCACTTCCCTTCCCCCTAGTGCATTGTACTATGATCTGAAATTTCATAGGTCTGATAGTAATTAGAATTTCACATACACTGCACTATGAGAGCGCAGTTTGTGCCCAGAGAAATTGGCGCACAAATTATTCAAGAGCAGTGAAGTAACTTAGAACATGCTTAGGTATACTCCGTATGCGAAGAGCAGCAAAGATCTTTATTCTTGATATCACTTACCATGAGCTCTAGTGAAAATATCTCTCACAATTTCGGTTTCAACTAGCGTAGTATATCTCTCATTTCGCAGGATAATCAAGCGAGACTACTCTTGCAATCTGTCTTTGAAGACCTAGAACGAGATGTAGAAGGCATTCTGAAGGCTGGATGTAAGTCTCGTCTGCCATAGGTAGCTGCGCAGGAGCTAGAGAAATAAAAATTTTAATTCAATTACCCCATTGTGCCTCTAAGCCAGAAATAATTAAAATATAACACCTTGAAAGGTTTTATTGGTTAATCGGATAAAGATGAAGCGCGTTGTCTACTTAACAGGAAGAGGCAGTTGTTGAAGCAAGCTAGCTTATACCATGTGGCTAACTTAGGACATTCGGCAAGATCGAAAAACACTACTCCTTAGTTCATTTTTTATTCCAATGCGATTGCTTTCTTAAATCGTGATATCTCAGCTAAGGAGGATACTGCTGTCAAGCAGTTATATTTGGAAGTCAGCATGAAAGTGCAAAACACGTTGCCAAGACTACCCCAAAACTTAGATAAGCGCTTCGTCATCATACTATTTTCCATTAGTTATACATTATGTGCATAGATCAGAAGATTAGCTTCGAATGTGTTATCTCAGATGATGGGAAATTTCCCGTTTGGTTTCTGGGACGCGCTTGCAGTCAACCACTCAAGAAAATATTTCCATCTAGAAAGAGTATAAATGTAGAAAAGTGAGCATGACGGCCGATCTATTTGCATAATAAAAGCCATCTGCCGCTCAAGGCATTCTCCCCAGAGCTCGCCCAAGGTTGTGTGAATACTCATGCATGTAGTAGAAGATGATTATATGTAAATTGTGTCACTACTGTGTCGTCGAATTAATTAATCAGTTATGCCTACGCTAATGACATAATCGAAATGATTCAAGATAACTATGATTACTTGCGAGCAATAGCAGTTAGCACTAAGGTAAAGGTTCAGCCAATATGAGCTGTCGGGAGCATCAATAATATTGAAAAAGACCTAATCAGATATTTACATTTTTATTTTTTCTTATTTTTACAGATAAGAACGTAAATCCAAACTTGTCCCTTGCCTTACGTAAGAATTATCAAACAATGCCAAAAAGCGTCAGAACAATGTAGGCTCATTTACAAACACAATCTTTAACGCCGAAAAGACATAAATTATTAGAAAGTACCTTCAACTATTATTCCTAGAAATAATTGAAAAAATATTATTTGCCGACATTTTGCATAATTAACTGAGTTAGCTCAAACAAGGGCCAGGTTTCGCAGACCTCTTCCTAATCCTAAGGTAGCAATTACCTAGTGTTATTCCACTCCTAGAGAGAGAAAACCCCTCGTGTGTTTATGAATTTTGTTAGGAAAAATATCATAAGTTTTATCACAGTCATAATAAATTGATCCAAGAGTACAACTGACGTCATAAGTCATACAAATTTCACTGGCAAATCTATTCAGCAGACCAAAAGCTATCAAAAGCTTTCAATTGTGCCTGACAACGCGTCAAACGCTTTCAAGTAGCTTGACAAACGACTGACGCTTTAAAGTACATGCACGTCGTCCAAACGCTTCAGCTGTGCTTGACGCAAAAACGCCGCTGAAACGCTTTCAAGTGCTGACAATCGTTTCGTCAAAGTTTTCAATTGCCTGGACAAACATCTACGACATTAAGACATTAAGCAATATAGAGCAGTAGCAATGCCACATGCGCCGCTATCGAGACTGTTTCCAGTCAACCACTAACCAACATGTCATGGCAAATCCACAAAGCACCCTAGGCGAATATGTCAAAACATTAACAGAACATCGTAACTAAAATCTACCAATTAGCGCCTTAGTAACAAAAATAATGATATATATATATATATATATATATATATATATATATATATATATATATATATATATATATATATATATAGATAATATATTATATAATATATTACGTATATATATATATATATATATATACTATATATAATATAATACCCAAACCATCCACATGCATTTATAACTAAGTTATGGTCACACATGTCATCTAACATTAATAACTACTATAACTAACAACCCCGTCCATATATTATATGATACCCAACCCATCCATAACGCTATCTAACCCTTCTTAAATGTTGCAATCGAGTAACACTCAACAACCTCCTCTGCCAGACTATTCCAAATTAACAACCCTATACTGAATGCATGCTTTCTTATATCAGATGCCGCATGAATTTCTCTTAATTTCTGATTATACCCCCTGCGTCACTGCTACATGCTCTACTATGCAAAAAATTTATTGCGTCTCTTATATCAATAGCTGCAAATATTTTGTAGACTAATGCATCACGTCCCTCTGAGAATTCGCCTTCTACAGAGAAAACATTCCCTAACCACTTCAGCCTCGTCTCATAGCTCTTACCCTCAAACCAGAAATCATCCTTGTTGCTCTACGTTCCACTCTCTTCCTAGCATATCTAAGTCTTCTTTAAATAAGGCGCCCAAACTTTCTGCACAATACTCTATTACTGCCCTAACTAGATATTATACAGTTTACTTATTACTTCCTTGCGTCTTGTAAACGACATTGCGATTTATTATAGCCAGCATCTTATTGCTTTATTCTAGCTTCAAACACTATTAGCCTACTTCAAATTACTAAGCTTATAATTCACACACCAAATCTTTTTCTTGCCGTCCACAGACTCAAAGCCAATCCTATCATATCGTAGTTAAACTTTATTGAGTAACCTAGGCTGAAGAACTTACACTTTATTACTAATTAAAATTCATATTGCCACTTAGTCAGCCCACCCAAGAATTTATTCAAGATCATTTTGAATCTTTATAGCATCCTTCACTATCCTAACTGAGGTGGACCACTTAAGTATCATCGCAAAACGTCGCAAACTTAATCATTTTTATTATTCCTCTTCCGTATGACACTTTGCTTTGTTTACGTGCGCGTAAGGCCTTACCCAAAATAAGGACATGTACGTCCCTCCGGCCCCACACAAAATATACTACCCCTTGGCATCATGATTTCAAGCAAGCTACCCACTCGCAAATAGAGCCTCATGATATGCTCTCTCAAGTAAAAGGCCAGAAATTTTTTTATTGTTTGCCCACTTAAGCATACAGAAAATCAACTTTAATTACAAAATGAACTTATGCCATACATTAATTTCTTTTAAAACATTAATTAAAATTATAAATATACAAATAAAAAGGATTATTAAAAATAAGGTAAAGGTTAATTGATATAAAAATTATTAATAACAAATTTTAATAGACAACATATTTACAAAGAATTTTAATATTTATTTTCCTATTCCTAACCACTAACACTACTAACAAGTTTACAGAATACTTACAAAGTAACATCTTACTTTAAGCCACTACATAATAATATCAATATATTATATATATATATATAATATAATATAATATTACTACTTATTATATATTATATATATATATATATATACTATAATATATAGTATATATATCATATATACTATATATATATATTTATTTATAAAAAGCCAAATATTGTTGTTGTTTTTAAATAATAATAATAAATAATAATAATAATAATATACATAATAATAATAATAATAATAATAATAATTAATAATAATAATTAAATAATAATAATAATTAATAATAATAATAATAATAATATAATAATCATAATAAATAATAATAATAATAATAGAAATTTTTAAGCCAATTTTAATGAATATTCAGTCAGC
>JABUQX010097436.1:17500-25000 GCA_015478945.1 Trachelipus rathkii | reverse complement strand
TTCAACAGCCCCGAATAACAAATATACCACAAAATGACCCATCTTACAGGCAGCTGTATTGACTATCATTCTTAAAAAGAAAAAAAAAATCGTTGAAATGCTACGTCGCCAACACGTTTACGTCGTGCTAGCTCGGACTAGACTACCCTTTAACTGATTTACAGAGAGTAAATTTTTTATCCATATGCCTAAAAGTAATTTGGTATAATAAATGCCATACCAAACATACAAATAATATTCAGTGAAATCAATCTGATCAATGGTAACAATGCTCTAAAAATATATTCTTTTTTTTCACTTATTTAATTTTGCACACTAATACAAACATTTTTCCGTCAAGAAAAATAATTTTTTAACAAAATATCAAAAGTACTCATAACATTAAAAATATGCTCCTTTATTCACAATACTCGTTTAAAATGAAAATTTTATTGTAAATTAAAAAAAAAAGAAGAAAAAAATTATTCAAGATAAAAAAGCTTCTTTAGAGAACTCAAGAATTGGTAAAGTCTTAATTACTATTATTCATAAGCAATAAAAATTATATATATTCACGAGCCAATAGGCTTATAGCAAATGAGATACAATTTATCGAGATGCATCATCATGAAGCCTCGCATCAGCTCTACAAGAAATTCACCATACTACTTTACAAAGAATCGAGCGTTATATACCATTGAATGCTAGCACACGTCTCTATTTCATACTTTTTTGTCGTCATAAAAATGAATTAATTCCATTTTTATGTCCGACAACATCGACAGAAACTCTGCGAGCATTAACTATCAATTGACAACCATTCGAAATAGTTTAGCCTACGTGCCTGCATTTTGCCCTAAGGCCATGATTTTTTTCGAAATTCAACAGATTTTTCGTAATTTAACCTTGCTTGCCTAAAGAACACTTATTTCGTTTCACAAGTCTATAAGTCTCTTTTATATTCGAGTATAGCAGCAGTTTTTATAGGTGAAAGTTTACTTAACAAAATTAAGCACGAATTAAAATTTAGCACTAGCTTCCGATCCTTGCAATAATAAGCTTATTAAACAGAACTTCTTTTCGAAGTTTTCTCCTCGTATAATAAGCTTAACTAAACAGAACTTTCTTTCGAAAGTTTCTCTGTATTAATAAGCCTTAACTAAACAGAACTTTCTCGAAAGGGTTTCTCCTTTATAATAAAGCTTAATTAACAGAACTTTCTTTCGAAAGCTTTTTCCTGCTATAAATAAGCTGAATTAACAGAACTTCTTTCGAAAGTATTTCTCCTGCTATAATAAGCTTAATTAAACAGAACTCTTTCTTGCGAAAGTTTCTCTCACATTTCAAATATTCATCGCGCTGGAGCTAATAAATTCCAGTTTCTGCAAATTCTGTTTCCCTTAAATTTTTCATTGATAACACTGGATGTGTGGAAATGCACGCGCAGGAGGTAATGGTGGGATGAAGTTTACTCGTAAAGTCGCATTTTATTGAAGCCATGCTAGAGTTCTATTATATGCGCGGGTATTTGATATAGGCCTGAATAAGTTCAGAGATAGATTTGCTGTACCTGAAGTTTACAGGATGCCGAATGCATATGATGTATCTAACATACCTGGCCATATATTTTCTCCTATACTTTGATTAAGAGAAACGAATGACCTAGGATATAAAAGGGACTCGGTCACCGAAGGAGGATCATATGTTGTTGGTTTTACAGGAGTAATTTTAATCGATGGTAATGTTGAATTTTTAGAATTTTGTACAAATGCATTGGGCAAATGTACAGAATCATTACAAGTGACAATTTCAGGTATTGCCTGGAAAGATCTGTGCGTAGAGCCTTCTGTCCTTTTGATGCCAGAAGAATGATTGGATGATCGTAGAAAACCCACACTCAGGGAATCCACAGAGGCAAGCGGAGCAAGTCCTCCGAAAATTTCCTTCAGAATATCTCTGTAAAACAGTCTGATACATGGATTTTCAATAGGTATATCATAGGAGGAGAACCATCCATACCACAGCTACTTTACTCGAGTCTCTACAGGTTGCTGCTACTACTGCGCATTCGGTTGGTTATCCATTCCAGATGATCCTCCAACTGAAGATTTAAGAAGGTGTTGGGTTTCCATATCATCACGGATCTAACGGAGAAATAAAAATATAGTTTTACAACCAGTTGAATATAATAATAATAATAATAATAATAATAATAATAATAATAATAATAATAATAATAATAATAATAATAATAATAATAATAATAATAATAATAATAATAATAATAATAATAATAATAATAATAATAATAATAATAATAATAAATTAATTCATTTTTTATTTATTGTTATTTTTAAAATCATTATAGGCTTCATTTTTTAATCATTTAAAAATATTAAAGATTATGAATGTTTTATATATAAAGTACTTAATACTACAGCCAAAATTTCTACAGTTCTATAAAATAAACTACTTAAAAAAAAAAACAATTCTTACTTTGTTTTAAAACTTCGGGTAGAGCAGAAGATAAAAAGTCAGTTTAAAAAAAATATCATGCATAAAAATTCTCTTAAAATTTCAATACGAAAAATTGCCTTATTAAAAAATATCACAACAAAAAATAACCATGTTTTTAATACGAAGAAACAAATGGTAGTTATTTTAATATTTATTATACTTTATAATTTTTTTACAATAAATAATTTTAATCTTGAAGGGTTAAAAAGGGGTTAAAAAGGGTTAAAAAGGGTTACTTACATTGTTAAAATAATGTTTGTAACTTATATATTCATTTCCCTTCTTTTTCATGTGTCCATGAACTGCACAATAATGTTCAGGAGCTTCATAGCATAATTTCATCAACATCTTCAAGATCATCTTTTCCCTATCTGAATAAGGATAATTTCATGATTAGTAAAGGATAATTTCATAATTAGTAAATGCGCCAATTACGCGATAAGTTAATTTATAATTCATGATTAGTAAAGGGACAATTTCATTATGAGGAAGGATTATCCCATGATTTATTAAATGATAATTCATTATTATTAGCTAAAGGAAAATTTCATGATAGTAAGGATAATTTCATGATTATTAAAAGGATAATTTCCAAATTAGTAAAGAATAATTTCAAGTTTAGTAAAGGATAATTTCTAAGCGATTGAAAGGATAATTTCAGGATTTGTAAGATAATTTCATAATTAGTAAAAGAAAAATAATTTCATAATTACCAAAGGATAATATTTTATCATCAGCAGAAGGATAATAATTTCATGAGTTGCGTTCGTTAATTACATGATTAACAATTCTTTATCATTATTGGTAATATTAATTACATTATTATTGAAAGATAATTTCATAATTAGTAAAAATAATTTCAACATTATTTGAAGGATAATTTATGATTAGAGAAAGGATATTCAGGATTTGTGAAAGGATGGTTTCATTATTAGAAGAGGACAATAATTTCATGATTAATTAGCGGATAATAATTTTATGATTAGTAAATTAATAATTAATTTCGTGATTAGTAAAATGATAATTTCATTATTACCAGAAGGAAAATTTATGATTAGTTAAAGGATAATTTTATAATTAGCAAAAGGATAATTTCGTAAGTAGAAAAATGGTAATAGTTTCATGATTAACAAGGAAAATAACACGACATGATTAGTTAAAGAATAATTTCATGATTATTTGTCATAATTTTACGATTAGTAAATGGATAGGTACATGATTAGTTGCAATGGATAATTCCATGATTGGTAAGAAATTGGTAAGTTAAGAAATTTTTTTTATTAAGGCATTAATATTATTATTAAATATTAATTTTTAAAAAATTTATTTTACTGAAATAATTTTAAGTAAACAATTTTAGAAAAGAATGAAATTGTATCAATTTGTAATGTTCTTATAATATGTTTTTCTCATACATTATTAATTGACAGCATTTTAGGAAAGAAAAATTTAAAACATTATTTTAAAATTTAAAACAATTTATATATATATATATATATATATATATATATATATATATATATATATATATATATATATATATATATATATAGATTTATATGTATATATATATATATATATATATATATATATATATTAATAATGATAATAAATAATAAATAAGTGATTTCCTGTTGTGATACGAGGGCAGGCATGAGGACCCGCGAAGAATTAGCCGAAATACGCAATTTACGAAATATGCACTGATGTATATATGTATATATATATATATATATATATATATATATATATATATATATATATATATATATATATATATATATATATCTATATATATATAACATAACTCTCATACCTCTTTCTTATATAGATCGAAGATGATTTAGGTTGTGTTAATTTAGGTTTAAATCTTATTCAGATACACATATAATAAGTAGGTACCTGGTGGTAAAGAATGCTGAACTGAAGCTTTCCTACTCTCTATACTCTCTCTTCTTTGCATCTTTTCTCATTGCAGCTTTCTCTGCAGCTTTTGACTTAGCAATACACGCTATGATACTAACACACATTGTTAGAACAACAACAATTGCAATTAATATAGCTACAAAAGGCATAAAACTTCATAAAAGTTGATTTTCGGGCTAGATGTTTTCGTTAAACCAGCTATTACTTCACCAGGTGGAGTGTATGAGAGGGTAACCGATGGACTCGTTCCTCTAGGATTTGCAGAAGTAACAGTTAAAAGGTACTCTTGTCCAGGTTGCAAATTTCTTAATTGAAAAATGGGATTTGTAGAATGTTGCAAGGCAGCTAATATTCTTGCATGAACGTGAGCAGCTTTCCGAACTTCGAGAGTAAAAGACTGGCTTAAACCACCATCCCATCCAGGAAGGCAAGTAACGGTGACTAGTCCATCAGGCAAAGTCCCATTTGATGAAACTTTACATCCCCTAACACCTTCAGGTTTATCTAAAATGATATTATTATTATTATTATTATTATTATTATTATTATTATTATTATTATTATTATTATTATTATTATTATTATTATTATTATTATATTATTATTATTTAATATGGCGCAGATAATCATTAAAGTTAAATTAAATTATTACAAATAAAACTTTAAAAGAAAGTTATAAAGAAAATAAAATACAATTGAAAAAAAAAAATTTAATTTATTTTTTGTTAATATAATAGACAAAAGGACAAAATTTACTTAAAACCAATTATTATTTTCCATAATAGAGGAAATTTTAAATGACTATAAAGTCCAGTAGACTTTAAGTTATATTAATCAATATTAATATTAATTAATTTATTTTAATTTTAATTTAATACACCTACACACATGCACACACCTACACACGCAAACACACCCCTAAAAACACAAACGCAGACACAAACCCACACATCTGCGCACACACACACAGCTACAGTACATTCACAAACACACAGCTACAGTACATACTCACACACACACACACACACACACACACACACACACACAAGCACACCCCTACAAACACACCCACACACACAAACCCACACACCAACAGATCCACACAAACACAATCTACGCATACACATACATAGGTAGAACTACCCTTCACTCAAAAATCTAAAAAAAAATAATAAAATAATACAAAAAACAAATAAATAAATAAAACATAAAAAAATAAAACAAAAATAAATAAAAACATCGATTACCCTACCAATGGGAAGAATTTTGATAACGCAAGGTTCCTTCATAGTGCCAACGGAATTTGAAGCCCAGCAAAGCAAATCCCCAAAATCAAAAGGACTTCTTGGTTGATAGGTAATAGTGTTTGATGAATCGTTCTTCTCTATTTGTTGGTCGAAGGGAATGTCAATTAGCTCATCACTTGAATTAAATGCCCATCTAAGACGAGTAAAATGGGAAATAATAATAATAATAATAATAATAATAATAATAATAATAATAATAATAATAATAATAATAATAATAATAATAATAATAATAATAATAATAAAAATAATAATAATAATAATAATAATAATAAATAAAAAAAAATAATAATAATAATAATAATAATAATAATAATAATAATTAATAATAATAATGACAAATTTAATAATAATAATAATAATAAATAAATAGGAATATATAAATAATAAATAAATAATTAATAAATAATAAGTAAATAAATAAATAATAAATAATAATTAATAATGATAATAAATAATAAAAAAATTATTTCTGTTGTATGAAACGAGGGCAGGCATGAACACCAGCAAAAATTAGCCGAAATATACAATTTACGACATATGCACTGATATATATATATATATATATATATATATATATATATATATATATATATATATATATATATATATATATATATATATATATATATTATATATATATATATAACTATATATATTATATCAGGTAATTTAGGTTATATTAATTTAGGTTAGGTTAGGTTGTGAGGTTAGGTTAGGTTAGGTTAGGTTTAGATTAGGTTAAGTTAGGTTCAGGTTACCCAGAAGTTAAGTTTGGTTGATTGTATATCTTTAAGAATTTTGAATGTCGGCAATTTATTGTCGGTTTTCTTTCTAGAACAGCATGAAATTCGTCCGGATTTTTAGAAATAGCATAAAGTATATATATATATATATATATATATATATATATATATATATATATATATATATATATATATATATATATATATACTACTACTATGCTATTTATATATATATATATATATATAGGACATTAGGTAGGATCTTCCTCAGAAAAAATTCTGAAACTATAGAAAAAACGGTAAAATAGGATTTTTTTCGGGAAAACGAAAATATTTCCCTTAACTCACAAAAAAAAGGTCTAGAATGCCAAAATGACATAAAATATATAATTTTTATTTTGTCGACAGGTGCAATAACTCAATGAAGGGATCTTTGTCTTCTTTCTCAATTTGATTTCTCCAAATGAAAGTTTCTAAGTATCTTGATAAGTTTCCTTTATAGTTACCACTCTTTGGTAATGATGCTTTTATCTGTAAAGATTGTGAAATTATTTATTTTTCATTATTTCGTTAATATGTCATTATTCATTTAATTATATATTATATGCTTACGTTTGCTTCGGTTACGTTACGTTACGCTTCGTTAGGTTAGGGAATGGGTTAGGTTAGGTTAGGTTAGGTTAGGTTAGGTTAGGTTAGGTTAGGTTAGGTTAGGTTAGGTTAGGTTAGGCTAGGTTAGGTTAGGTTAGGTTAGGTTATATAATGAATCTTAGTCTCGCATTGTCTAAAATATTCTTCCGCTAGTGATAGAAAATATTTTTGTAGAACGGGAAAAATCCCACTTTGAGAAAAAATTACCCGTTGAATTTAGTGTTGGAGGAAGATCCTACCTAATAACCATATATATATATATATATATATATATATATATATATATATATATATATATATATATATATATATATATATATATATATATATATATATATATATATATATATATATATATATATATATATATAATA
>JABUQX010097435.1:10000-14069 GCA_015478945.1 Trachelipus rathkii | reverse complement strand
AACGAATCCAACTCCGATTCATCTCGTCTCCGACTTCTGACTCCTTTCAACCTTTCTTCAAGTTATCAGTTCTCTACGATCATTTTTAGATTTTCTTTTTGGGGGGCAGCGTCCCCCATAATGGAGGGGGGACGCAGGAGAAACGTAATTCGTCTCCACGAGATTGCGTCCATCAGTATAGCTCACATCCAATTTAGCGCCAATATGTTAAGCCTAACAGGATTTTCAGGACGAATTTGACCTTGGGGCTAAGGGGGTAACACCCCCTTAGGGGTGACCTACGATCACCAAAACTCGCCAGGGATCAGTTTATCACCTTCATAGAACATTATTACCAGTTGGAAATTCGATTACGTTAAGTCGGAGGCAGGCTGGCTCTCAACGTCGGCTTCGGAACCGGATGCGAAGAAAGAACCGCGGCGGAATCCAAAGTCCGAGTGCGTAAAAAAAAAACGATCCCTTACAGGGATCGTTTTTCGGACCAGAGATTCGATTTCCTTCGCGAAATCGAACTCGACGCGTATAATGAATAATAATAATAATGGTATGTGTATGCGCACGCGCGCTCAGTCTGTGTCTGTCAGTCAAACAGACCTTCGGTCTGTTTGACCTCCAGGTGCTCGGTTGCCCAAACGATCGTTAGGCCTAAACTCACTCACGCAGATCAAGCAACAAAGGCGTAAGCGCAATATCGGCGTCCACCCTCGGGGGTGGACCCCCCTCTATAATACATTTCCTACAAGACTTGAAAATTCACACAGATTCGAGCTTAACCCATATATAATTATATTCAAGTTTCAGGACCATATATCTCTTACTTTTTGAGAAAAACAGCTGCCAGTGGTCAAAAACTGGTGTGGGGTCACTCACTGCTGGGTTGGTCAAGGGATTATGGTAATATATTTTAGCAAAAACATAGTCTTAAGGATTCTTGTTTTTTCATCATGTCAATACATTTATTGAAAATTTGACCATTATAATCTGCTTAGCTTAAAAGATTGGCCGATTTATTATTATTATTTATTATATATAATATTATTATTATTATTTATATATATAATAATATATATATATTATATATATATAATATATATATATAAATTATATATATATATATATTATATATATAAATATCATATATATAATATATATAATATATTATAATATATATATAATATATATATAGTGAGAGATGGGTTCATTATTTACTAGCAATATAATTTTATTTAAATGTATAAAATGTTTCAAATATATTGATACTATAATTCCAGTTTCCAGATAACCTAGATTGCTATTGTTAATATTAACCGGACGAACTCTCATTTATCTCCAATGTTGCTTCCTCTTTTAATCTAACACTTTCAAAAACTCAAATAATTCGGAAAATTACCAAAATTACATTTGAACCATTTCAGTAAGATAATATAAGGTTAAAGGAACCTTCCATTTATCGAAATTGCTAAAGAGATCCAATCTTTATTTCTTTTCGCTGTCTAGATTCTAAATAAGTTCCTTCTAATCTCCTGCAAAAGTCTTTCTTAATAGCCATTAGTAAAATATAAATGAGCAACATTATTATTGTGGGGAAAAGAAATCGGTTTTTTAAAATCATTCTTAAGGTTTTAAATTCATACGTTTTTAGTATAATAATAATTCACATTTTTTGGGAGGGCTGATCCTCCTCATGGCATCTCTAGGTGGTTAAATTTTATTATGGCTCATAAATTTAGTTACTTTAGTAAATTAGAATTTTCATTTTTCTCTTATAGATTATATATATATATATATGATATATATATATATATATATTATATATATTATATAATATATATTATATATAATATATATTTGTGTGTATATGTATATTTTAGTAATTGTTTATATTATATATTTGACATCTGTACTATAGAGAGAAGAGAGAGAGAGACTTCTCAGAGGAGAGAGGGGAGAGAAGGAGAGAGCAAGAGGGGGAGCGCGGGAGAGAGGAGAGACGAGAGGAGAGAGTGTGATAGGGGTGTGCAGAGTATGTGAAGGATAGGATGGGGAGAGAGAGGAGGGGGGTGAGAGGGAGAAGTAGGAGAAGGAGGAAGAAGGAGGAGGATAGAGAGAGGAAAACAGGGACGGAGAAGGAAGGAGAGAAGGGGTGAGAAGAGAGAGAGGGGGGAAGAGAGAGAGAGAGGGAGAGAGCGATGGAGGAGAGGAGAGAGGGAGAGGATCGAGGGAGGGGAGGAGCAGAGAGAGAGAGTGAGGAGAGACTGAAGAGAGGAATAGGAGAGAGAGACCAGAGAGAAGAGAGAGAGAGGGAGAGAGAGAGGAGAGAGAGAGATGAAGGAAGAGAGGGAGGCGGAGGGAGGCGAGAGAGAGAGAGAGAGAGATGAGAGAGAGAGAGAGAGAGAGAAGGAGGATTATCAGTCGAGCGGGAGATGAGAGATGAGAGAGAGACGTAGAGAGAGAGAGAGAGGAGACGAAGGGAGAGAGAGAGAGAGCGAGGAGAGAGAGAGAGAGAGATCCGCGAAGAGAGAGAGAGGAGATAGAGAGAGGAGAAGAGAGAGAGAGAGAGAGAGAAGAGAGAGAAGAGAGAGAGAGAGAGACCGAGAGAGACCCGGATCTTGTGTTTCGTAGGTCTAATACAATTTTTTGCAATAGTTTCTAGGTTTTTTTCTTAAGGCGATTCTTAATTACATACACATTGTAAGAGGTTACGGCTAATCCCAGCTTCAGTGTTTTGCCTAGCTTTCCGGAAAGATTGAGGTGTTGCTCGTTTAATCCCTCTTCGTTCCTTCTGCATTGAAAGAAGTGTATTCTTTCTTATCAAATTTGGAGGACAACAATTTAGATGTCGATTGAGAAAGTTTGGCTACATGGCAGTTATAGTGATAAAATTTGTTGGTATCATTTCACACTTTTGGAAAATTCACTCCATTCTGCCCCAAAAGTGAGGAAATCCGTTTACAGAATATAGCTATGATCCATACCTGTTGTTTCTCACTGATTGCCCCATTAATGGCATCTGGAATTGTAAAGTTAATTTACTATCATTAATGTACCATCACTACGTTGATGTGTGCAGTATATAAACGCCTTACAGTTATAAGAATGCACACAAATGCAACAAATCAGTAAACTATATATATATATATTATATATTATATATATATATATATATATATATATATATATATATATATTATATATATATATATATATTATATTATATATATAGATATATATATATAATACAAAAAAAAAAGAAAAAGTGCTTAAAGAAAACAAATAATATTATATATATATATAATATATATATATAGGCCCTTTATTAAGAATTTCAAAACATACTTTTTTTTTATTGTGGCGCAAAACTACGCTATTCACAGGACGATCAGCTTATCAAGGTCAGATACTGATGCAAAATTTCAAAGTCATATGTGCGACCCCCTTCCCCTGGTTACAACATGATTTACCCACTTTTACCTTATTCTTGATTTTAAAGTCAAAAGTGTCGCATATGTAATTTACTCCCGATCTCCTGTTTAGCAATGTAAGGCATACAGTATATGTCACACAACTATCTTTCACCATACATACCAACATACATACACGCACAAATGGGGGTGTTTGAAAGCAAGTTTCTGTTAAGTATCATAGTCAGCAAATATTTTATCGTGCATTTTGATCCTTTTGATATTTAATAAATGGCATGCTATTTAATATTTAATATATATAATATATATATATTATATATATATATTATATAATATATAATATATATATTAATATATATATATATATATATATATATATATATATATATATATATATATATTTCAGGTTGGCCAAAAAAGCCATGGATATTTGGCTTTTTGGCTATGGTTTAATTGGCATATCGACCCTTATATAAATTATAAAGGTTAAATAGCCCAATTAACCTAGCCGAAAAAGGCCAAAAATCCATGGTTTTGCCAACCCTTATTGGCCCTATATATATATAATATTATATATATATTATAATATATATATATATAATTAATATTATATATATATATATATAATATAATAAATATATATATAG
>JABUQX010097434.1:7500-13937 GCA_015478945.1 Trachelipus rathkii | reverse complement strand
AGAATAATGCTGGGTGAATGCTTCAGCAGCAGTGGGTTTTCGGTGGTATATGCCGTGAGACTAAGGAGATGTATTTATTGTGTTCCGAATAGAACAGAAAATATGTTATTGGAATGTATTAAAACTATTATTATACCTGGTACTACTCTTATTAGTGACTGTTTTAAATCTTACATAAACATAGTAAAAGTCACAGGAATTGACTACAAACATTTGACAGTAAATCATTCAAAAAAATTTGCAGACAAAGATACAGATCATACACAAAACATAGAACGTACTTGGCAAGCTCTCAAGTATTAAAATAAAAAAAATGTGCGATATCCACAAAAACCTGATAGATTCATGTCTCTGCGAATTTATGTTGAGGAAGAAAAATAAAGAGAAAGATCTTTTTGAAATGTTGATGCAAGATATTGATTCTTTTTAGGATAAATAGTGTTAATTTATTTTTATATATAATTTCAATTTTGAATTATATTACTAGTAACACTGATATTGCGACTTTTAGGATAATAATTTAATTGCAATAAACTCTTTAAATTTAAATGTTCTTCAATATCCATTGAAATTTAATATTTTATACTTTTTAAACTTCACGGAAAAAGATAAATACACAAAAAAATTAAATTGATTTTTAAATTTAAAAAAAGGCGTGAATGGCAGTTCTTGCTGCATAATACAATAAGCAATACCAACTTTACACCTTTTCTTTTTTTATTGTAATGATGAACCATAAAGTAATCTAAACATATATATATACATATAAATACTCTTATATATATATACATATATGAAGAAGGAAGTATATATATATATATATTATTATTCTTTTTCTTCTATTATTATTTTTATATATATATCTTATATATTTTTTTATTATTGTCTGTAGAAAAATAAATTATATATATATATATATATATATATATATATATATATATATATATATATATATATATATATATATATATATATTATATATTATATATATATAAATATTTATATTATATATTATATATGTATATAATAGTGTTACATATATATATAGTTATTATTATGCTATACATATTATATATATATATACATATTATACATACATATGGTACATGTAACCTAATAGCCCGGCTCTTTGCGTAGTCTTTTTATACCTAAAAGTTTCCATAACAATTGCATAATCGACGAAAATTAAATCACTTAATGTTTGTGAGGTTTAATAAACTTTAGTTCCTTACTCTTTTAATCTCCTTTGGTAAGAACTGTACGCATTTAATTAATTCCTCTTTTATGTATATATATATATTATTATTATTATTGGTTATTAGTTATATATATATATATATATATATATATATATATTATATAAAGAATATATATATATATATATATATATATATATATATTATATTTATATTATGATATATATATATATATATATATTATTATTATTATATATATATATATTATATATATATATATATATATATATATATATATATATATATATATATATATATATATATATATATATATTATATAGTATTCCATATATACATACATATATACATATTATTATTATTATATATTATATTATTATTATTATTATATATATATATATTATTGATATTACATATATATTATTATTATTATTATTGGTTGTTATTATATATATTATGATATATATATATATATATTTATTATTAATATATTATTTATTACATATATATATTATACATATTATTATTATTACATATATATATTATATATCATATTTTATATATATCATCATATCATGGTAATTCTTCATCTGATATTATTATTATTATTATTATTATTAATATTATAAATATATATATTATTATATATTATTATTATTATATTATATTATATATTATTATTATTATTATTATATTATTAGATTATTATTATTTATATATATTATTACATACATATTATATATATATTATATATATTATTATTGCTATTATTATTGTTAGATTATTATTACATATTATTATATTATTATTATTACATATTATATTATTATTATTATTATTACATATTATTATATTATATTATTACATATATATATATTACATATATTATTATTATTATTATTATTATTAGATATATATATATATTATTAAAGAGTTATTAAACATATTATTATTATTATTATAAACATATATATATATATTATTATTATATATTATTATTATATATATTATATATATATTTATATTATATATTATTATTATTATTATTATTATTATTATGTTATTTATTATTATATATATATTATTATTTTATATATATTATACATATTATATTATTATTATATACATGATATTATACATATATTATATTGATATTATTATATTATTACATATTATGCATACATATATATACATATTATTAGTACTGTATACATATTATACATATATATATATATATATATATATATATATATATATATATATATATATATATATATATATATATATATATCTATATATATATATATATATATATATATATATATATATATATATATATATATATATATATATATATATATATATATATATATATATATATATATATATATATTTGAATATATATCTGTTCGCCAAACATAACAGATTTTCACTCCTTCTTTGAATATCTTGCTACTTGGGATTTCAATGTACACAACACTGAATGGTTGGGGTCCTCTCATACTGATTTAGGTGGGGAGGAAGCCGAATATCATTCAGCATTCTCAACGATCTGGCAGCAATTCAATCAAAGAACTTCTGTAATTTCTACCTAGGATCCGAACTAGGACTCGTTTGAGCCACGGTAGCGGTTAGGTTAGGTTATCTTAGGTTAGGTTAGGTTAGCTTTATTTAATGCTTATATTAGTAATTACTGGAAATGTAGCATATTTTTCTCTTTTTATAGGTTTGTGCTAACCAAGTAATAAGTTATGGAAATGTAATCGGAGGATATGGATGTACAGTGGAAGTTGACAAAACGTGTATTGGAAGAAGAAAAAAAATGCTGGGTGAATGCTTCAGCAGCAGTGGGTTTTCGGTGGTATATGCCGTGAGACTAAGGAGATGTATTTATTGTGTTCCGAATAGAACAGAAAATATGTTATTGGAATGTATTAAAACTATTATTATACCTGGTACCATTTCAAGGCCTTAGGAGACAAGTGCCGTAATCGGGTGGAAAAAAAAAAATTCTCGTTCTCCTATCACTCTTGCCAATTTTCATTCAGCTAGAAATCGTTGCAGGGATACTCTTCGACGAGCAAAGCGGACTTTCATTAAACGAAAGTGCACTGACCTCCTTGGTTCTCCCTACTGACAAATCCTCTGCGGCCTCTTGCCAAAAAACATCTCTAACAACTTCTGAAAATCATCCTCTTTCCTCCTCTTATCGCTCTGATGATTCTGTTGTTAAACTCCACTGAAAAGGCCAATCATCTCTTTGGCCTTCTATTTTCCTCTAACTCAACCCTGGATGATTTCTGGCATTCCTCTTACTACTTCCTTCTCCTCTCAGGTGTTCCATGCCTTTACCTGTGATTTATTTGTTCAGTGCATGTGCCCCCTGAAATCTATGAACGTTTGAAGGCGGTGGCCCGGATGGCATTCCTCTCGAGTTTGAGAAAGTGTGCTTCCGTGCTGACGCCCGCCCCCTCGTTCAACTATATTCTCTATGCCTAAATACTAGCACTTTCCCTCAAGTGTTGGAAGCGCGCATGTGTTCGACCTGTTCCGAAATGATTGCTGCTCGATCCTTCTAACTATCGCCTATAGCTCTAACTTGTATTCTTTCTAAGATCTTTGAAACCCTCAACTCACACTCTTAATCATCTGGAATCTCATTCCCTTCTTTCCGATTGCCGTAGTACGCTTTCGGACGCTCGAATCTACTGCAATTAACTTCCATTAACAAATTATGTTTTCTGCCCTAGGGACTACGGGAAGACTTGGTGTGGCGCTTGGACAATCCAAAAAGCATTGACCGGGTATGTATGGCACGGGTCACTGCTCTCCAAGCTCGCCTTCCTTTGGGTTTCTTCTTTCTCTTTGCTACTTATGTCTAGCTTTTCTTTTCAAATCGCTCAATGTCGCCTGTTGTTGATGGGCAACTTCTTCTTTCTTCAATAGTGGGTTCCCTCAGGGTTCTGTTATCTCGTACTTTAATTCCTGCTTTCATCAATGATCTTCTCACCTGCATCTAACTCTATCCACTCATATGCCATGACTCGACCCTTCATTCTTAACTCATTTCAATTTCTGCTCCCTCTTTTACTTCAAGAATTGCCTTTCGTCTTAAATCTTTTTTTTTTTTTCTCCGAGTCTAATTCCTCGCTTTATCTGGATAGAATTTCCGATTGGGGTCGTCTCAAGCTTGTGAAAATTAATTCTTTAAAAACCCAATTTCTACAAATCTCCCTCTCTAAGACACCTAACTTTTCCTATCTCTTTTGGACCGGTCTCTCGTCTCCTCCTGTTGACAAATATAAAACATCCTTGCCTTTAAACATAAACAAAAAAAATGTTTTTTGAAAACCTCAAATCACAATTGTGCTAGGGCGGCTCAAAGAAACTGGGGAGTTCTTTTAGACTGCGAGACTTTTTTCCATCTTCTCAGTTACTCCAGCTTACAAGGATCTCCATCCACCCTTGTATGGAGTACGTCTCATATTTGGGAGGGCTCTGGTTTCACCCGGCTCTTGGATAGGGTCGAGTCAAAGGACAAAAGACTTATAAACTGTCCTGTACTTTCTAGTTCACTTAACCCCTCAATATTTGCGGCGCGATGTGGCTTATCCCTATTTCTATAGACTGGAGCGGCAAGGCTAGAGGGACTTCTCCTCACTAGCGACCACCACCTTTACGACGCCCTCGCAGCACAAGAGGTGCTGTGTGGCACAAGAGTTTTGTGTTGATATTAGTAACTCCAAACTAGTTCGCTTGCGGTGCTTCTTTCTTTCCCACCAACCTCTGTCTGTGGAAATTTCTCTTCCATCATCTGGGTTTCCTACTTAATTTAATCTCCCTCACTTAAAAGCCTGCGTCTGTGCTCATCTACGTAATTTGCGTTAGATGAATTTTGAGGCGTTCAGCCCCCAACCTTGAATAGGGTTCTACCCGGTGGGGGGGGGTGACAAACTGTAAAAAAAAAAAAAAATTAAAAGGTTCTAATAAGCAATTCCTTAAGCTAGCTTGAAACCCCAAAAGAATGGCATCTCCGACGGTGAAACACTTCTAGAATGCATTTAAATAGAATAATGCATTTAAAAAAAAAAACCGGGGAGCTTGCTCGCTTGACAAAAAAAAAAAAAAATAAAATAAAATTCACAAGTGGAAGCCGCCTTATCTGCAAACCCCTGGCAACAGCACTGATAGGATGATGTTGGCTTTTCAAGAAATAAAAGCCTACTGAAGATGAGATTTGATAGGACTTATGGATTAAAGTTAATGGCCCGAAATGCAATTGACATCTCATGCACCTTCAAAGAAATCACACCAAGGAACCTCATCGTAAAAAACTGAAGAGACAGTCATCAAAAAGCAAAGACAAATCAAAGTTGAAAAATCTTTGAAAGGGGAGATGAGACTCTACGAAAAACATGGAGATGCTGCCTACAGAAGAGAATCCTTCATGCGCGTGGCATGGTGAAAATGGGCCAAAGTTTTCATTATTATCAGTGCTTGCAGGCAAATAATTATTAAGCACCTCTTTCACCAGTCGAGAGCGAGCGTATTTATGAGTGCTATAGGAATTGTAAACACCCCAAAAAGAAACAGGCTCTCGCCAATACTAGTGAAAGCTTAAGTTTTTGCATCACAATTTGTGAAATTTTTGAATTTGAGTATTGGAATGATTAGCTAGCTTTATCTTAAAGAGTATTATTATTTATGTGCATGTTTGAGAGTAAAACAGCGGGTCTTTTCATTTTATCTTTTCAACTGATTAATTGAGGTCTCTTCTTTCATTATTTTTATCTCTTTATATTGTAGCTAGTTAAAGAATCTTCTTGTAAATTGTAATCATGTTAAAACATAAAAGCTAGTAGCTAAACTTTGTTAATACCTACTGGAAAATGGAAATGGAATATTTTTTGAATAAACACAAAGCATAAAAAAGTTAATGAATATAAAATTGCATTTATTATTCCTTAAAGATACTATTTTAATTTATAAAATAAATATACTTGGGCACAACCAAATATGAAATATAAATAATTAAGTATTGGTTGTACAGGGAATGCAATCTTGAGTTGCCTAGCAGTACACAAATGTTCTATCCTATTACTGTGTATTTATTATATTAATCAAAGTATCGGTATTGGCACCTAAAAAAAATAGAGTATCGGTATCGGCCTCTTTTCTGGTATCGGTACATCCCTAAATATTACCATGTTAATGTAAAATTGA
>JABUQX010097434.1:0-2500 GCA_015478945.1 Trachelipus rathkii | reverse complement strand
CGCTTAATAAGGGTAACTATTACTGCTCTCTCCAATCCCTTGAAAACTATACCTTCCACAAACGCTTTATTACACAACTTCAAGTCCAATCAATCAACATCTTGCCTCCGTCTGATCATTTCACAGGTAATTTCATCTATACCTCCAGATGCAGATTTACCATTCTTCAAACTTTCTCACTCAACCCCATTCCTCCTCTTTGCTAAAACCTCATCCCCAAAAATACCTATTCCTTCTTCACCATCAAACCAACACACAGTCATTATCACCTCTTCATTACTACTAATAATACAGATTTCAAAAGGTTCTTTCCAACACTCCACTCCACAACCATTCATTCAGTACAAAAAACACCATCCTATTCATTAATTCTGAGCAGTTCCCCTTATTCTAATCTAACCTTTAGCGCTTCCCATCCAGAAGGCGGTCCTATTCCCTTGTATGCTCCCCATCATCCTCCTCCAAAACTGTCATTACCTCTTCTTTCTCTTACGTATGCATTCTTTTAGCATTCCGTTTTTCCTCTTTGATATAATTCCAAAGCATGCTTCTTTTGAAGACTTTCACATGCTTTTAGTTACATTCAACCATTGCTTTCTTTTTTACTTTAAACTGCTATGCATCACCTCATCATCCACCACTCACTTGCTTATTCATTCTTAACTTCTACTCTAGCACACCCACAACTTCTTTTGCACTGCTAACCAATTGCTTCCTTCATTGCTTCCAGATTTATTCAGTTTCAACTTGTTCACATTCAACTGATTACTTGCGAAGCTTCTTACATAACTTACCTTATTACCCTTGCTTCACTAAGCTTCTCCATTATAAGTTTAACCACTTCCTTCCCGTATCACTTTCCTCTCCATCAATCCCCACTAACTTAATTTTACATAAACAACATAATGATCGATAATTCCCATTCTAAACCCCTCACTGAATTTACATCCAACACATACTTCAAACATCTCCTTCTTCCCCAACACAAAATCATTCATACTTTCACTTCGATACCATCTCTCTAACCTATACCAACTCTAGTATGCTTGATGGATACTCTTGTGTTTAAGAAAGTATTACTTACACACACATTACCTCTCCCCTCACAGAAATCAATCAACCTCCTACCATTCTCATTTTCTTCCGACACCCCAAAACCACCTGTATATTACCATCCTTTTATTGATATATATATATATATTATATACTATATTATATATATATATATATATATATAATATAATAATATATATATATATATATATATATATATAGATATATATATAATATATTATAATATAATATAGCACACTGATATATAAAATCCGTATTAATAGTCAATATTTAGGCCTAGAAGGGGTATTGGTACTACTGTATAATTTAAAACATCTTTAATATACATAAAAAGAGGTAATTTAAAAACCAAAAACAAAAAAAAAAAACATTGTTTTAAAAAAAACGTTGTTTTTAAAAAAAAAAAAAATAAATAAAAAACAACCCATTTTTTTCACAAACCCTATATATAATATATAGTATATATATATATATAATATATATATATTATTAAATATATAATATATATATTATATATATATATAATATATATATAATATATATAATATATATATATAATATATATATATATATAGTATATATAATAGTATATATATTATATATATATATATATATATATATATATATATATATATATATATATATATAGTATCCGGTTCCTTTCGTAGCCTGCCGATTTTGCTATGAAGGAGTTATTGTATTGTTTTGAAACTTGGTATAATGTTATTGGGTGAGTTAAACTGATTACCGGCGAGTTGGTGTTCCTAGGATCAGTCTAAGGGGTTAGTTGCCCCTATAGGCCAGTCAAATTGTGTACATTTTGCATCCTTTTGATTCTGCATATATATATATATCTACCCAGGCATAGGAAGCGAGCGAGATCCGACCGACCGAGCAGCTGGCCAATTGACCGACCGTCTGTCTGTATTATTATTATTATTATTATTATTATTATTATTATTATTATTATTATTATTATTATTATATGATTATATATATATATATATATATAATAATATAATATATATATAATATATAATATATAGTATATAATATATATATATATCATTATATAATATATATATATAATATATATATATATATATATATATAATATATATATATATTATTTAATTTATATATATATAATATAATATATATATATATATATATATAATATATATAAATATATAATAATATAATAATATATATATATATATATATATATATATATATATCATATATATTATACTATATATCAGGTAGCTTATTACCAATACTTGGCATAAAATTGGTGGGCTCTAGGTGGTGACATAATCTCGTTAGACGAGGATTACTCCATGCGGACCCCTAGGACGCTGCCCCTAAAAAAAAACCTAGCCAGCTGAATCTTGGAAGACGAATCGCCGAGAGCCGACTCATCTCT
>JABUQX010097433.1:10000-28425 GCA_015478945.1 Trachelipus rathkii | reverse complement strand
TTTTAATTATAATAATAAGAATATTTATACAAAAAAAAGTTTTTTTAATAAAAAAATTAAAAACTTAATACCAATAAATTTGGAAAAAAAATTAGTCACTTGGTGGTATGTGTATGTAGTATCCAGGCCAACTCACTTAAATGAAACTTAATGTTTTTCAAAAAAATACTCCTCTGCTGTAATTATTAAATATTTTTCATGATATTTTTATATTAATAATTTGATTACTTTATATTTTAAAATTTTTAAATTTTTTTTTTTAAAAAGTTTTTGTTTCTCTTTTTCGACAAAATTTGTCTTTTCATGAAACATTTTAATCATATTCTTGCTTATCTAATTATTTATTTATTTTTTTTGGAATTTGTAATAATATATAAATATATCTATTCTATATATATATATATAAATTATAATATATATATATATAAATTATATAGATTAGTAATATATATTAATATTAGATATATGATGATAAAAATAATTAATTATATTATATATTATATATATATATGTAGCGATTATTTATACATAGTATTTATTTGCTACAGTATTTATTATCTATTTATATACCTATCCATATCATATATACATATTAATATATATATATAGTATACTATTATATATATATTTTATTATATTTCTATTGTCTCCTTCATCGGGCATCTTGCACTTACCTGCCAAATAACATAACAATTAAAATTTTTGGGACTGACATAAATGATGCATTGTACTTTGAGAGACTCTATCATTATACATCGTGTTTAAAACGCCTCCAAAAAGAAGCTGGAATTCATTTCAGATTACGTAATTTGTTTTTTTCGCACATTTAATTCCAGTTATATAAGGTGTCTATTCGTCCCTGTGATTGGAATACTTTTCACAACAATTATGGGGTTTTGTGATCCGTTTTCCGCTCCGTGGGTATAGGTGAGGCTTAAGCATAAGGATCTAAAACTTTCCATTATCTTGACTCCCTTACCCCCTATCTCTGAGTTCATATTGTGCCCTATCTCTCTTTTCATATAGTATTACAACGCAGATGTCGAAGAGATGACCTCTGTTCCTCACACGGTCTCCTTCGTGCACAAGAGGGCCTTACTCCCACATGTAATATTTGTGAATTTGGAGAGCTCAAGGATCAACTTCTTGTGGTGCCTCCTTTTTGTCCATATCCAATCGTTTGAACTTGCCTTCATATATTTTCAGCGTATTATTCCTCTCTCTTCAAGCCATTGTCTGCGCCAACTGATGAATTGGAATTACGGGAGAAGGATTGGGTGGGTTTTTATTTCCTTTTGTTTGTTTTTTTGTTTTTACTGCTACTCTCTTTTGAAAAGGCCGTGCATGATGTGCACGTGAATGTAATATTATAAATTATACTATATATAACTATATATTAATATATATATATTAAGTATATATATTATATATAGATATATATAATAGTATATAATATATACTATATATGATATATATAAATATATATATATACTATATTATATATATATAATAATTATATATTAAGTAATATATAATATACTATAGAATATATATAGATATATATTAATATATATATTTATAATATATGTCATGTTTGCTAGTTGTTTGTTTTATGGATATGTTGAATCAAGGGAGAAGATGAAAAATTAAGACGAAGATAGCGAGGAAAAGCAATAGAGAAGAGATAGACCTATTTCAGAAGATCTAAACAGATGGAAAAGAAAGAAAATACCGCAAAATGGAAAGCTTAAAATTAGTTATAATATATTTTAAATCTAAAATTCTATTCTTAAATCTATTTAGTGTTTTATCGAGCATAGAAAATATTATTTTATACACCAACAGTTTTCTTTTCCTCCCTCAATTCTGGCTTTGATATTTTCTTTAAAGTATTTTTTAATTCAAATCAAATTTTGTAGTTTTTATTATTCTGTCAAATGTTAATTGTGTTAGTATAGACGTCTCTCCGATTATCTTTTTCTTTTTGATGACACAACCCAATACGGAGGAGATGAAAGAAGAGAAGAGGAGGAAGAGGAGGAGTAGAGGAGAGGAGAGAGAGAGGAGGAGAGAGGAAAAGAGAGACAGACGAGGAGGGAGGAGATAGAGAGAGAAGATGGAGAGAGAGAAGGAGATCGAGAGGAGGAGCAACAAAGATTTTTAAAAATAGTTTGAAAAAATGAAGCTTGTAGACTAAGATATTAAAAGGGAGAGAGAGGAAGGAATGATATGAGAGAGGAGGAGAAGAGAGACGAGAGAGAGAGAGGAGAGAGTAGAGAGAGAGAAGAGAGAGAGATGAGAGAGAGGGAGAGAGAGAAGAGAATGACAGATGACATTAGACAGCAGAGAAGTCTTCTGCTAAATAAAAGGTGAGGAAATTAAACTTTTAGTAAATATCGTGAAACTCTTGTGAAGCAATGACTGATTGACATCCTGACCTGCGAGGAGAAAACCGAATTAAAATTGACTGGATCAACCTCATTATGGGACAACAGACCCACCACAGAGAACAAAACAGAAAATCTTGCAAGATTTGAGTCATGTATTATGAAACAAGATTCGGACATTATTTGTTACGAAGAAGAGATAATTACGAGTAAATAAATTAATAATAATAATAATACTAATAATAATAATAAAATAATAATAATAATAATAATACATAATAATAATAATATAATAATAATATAATAACTAATAATTAATAAAAGATAATAATAATAATAATCATAATAATAATATAATTATAATACATTATAATTAATAATTATAATAAATAATATCATATATAATTATAATTAATATAATAATAATAATTAATATATTATAATATAATAATAATATCATAATAATATAATATAATATAATAATAATATCAATAAAATAATAATAAAAATCCAAATATTAGAACACAAAAATAAAAAAAAATAAAAATAAAAAAATAAAAAATAAAAATAAAAATAAAATAAAAATAAAATAAAAATAAAATAAAATAAAAAAAAGTAATATTGATAATAATAATAATAATAATAAATAATACATAATATAATATAATATAATAATAATAATAATAATATACATAATAAATAAATAATAAATTATAATAATAATACTTATAATAATAACTGAATAATCAATTAATTATAATTATAATTGATAATTATAATTATTAATTATAATTATAATATATAGTATAATTATATTATAATATATAATATATATTATATAAAATATAATAATAATAATAATTAATAATAATAATAATATAATAATAATATAATAATATAAAAATATATCATATATAATAATAATAATAATAATAATTAATAATAATAATAATAGTTAGTACCCAGACATATTGGACCATAACCCTTTTATACCCCACCTGACCTTGTTAACCCCTAAGGCCTCTTTACCCACCCTAATAATTTGGCAACCAAATTTTTTGAACCACATGTTTCACAGAGGCTAGACTTTTTTGCCTCTGACCTTTTTTACCTGACCTTTTTGGACCTTACGTGTCTCTCCCTATTTTGCCCCCCTTGACCCCCCTTATGGGCTTAGCCCCTTTTTTTATTATTGATGACCTTAAATTTCCGGTTTGCCATGATATTTCGCCTTGATATTCGTTCCAGCCTGAAATGACACGATTTTAAATTGACCATTCTTAAAGGTTCGTAATTCTTAGTAGGGATTATCTTGAGCTCTCTTCAGGGTACTGCCACTGCCTTATGGTAGGTAACTGTAATGCAAATGAGATCATGTATGTATTGACCTTATGATTCTGCAACTATTTCATTCGGCGGCGCATCTGCCCCTAACACACACACAACACACACATACACACACAACACATATAAAAAAAATACATATTTATATAAATATATATTATTGATACATATATATTACTATGATAATAATATTATATATTATATATTATAATATATATACTATTATATATATATAATATATTATAATACTATTATATATAATATATATAATATTATTATATATTACTATATATTATATATATATCATATATATATAGAATATACAAATTATATAATATATATATATAATATATTTTATAATAATAATTATATTAATATATATATATATATATAATATATATTAGATTATAATATATTAAATATATAGTATATTATAATATAATTTTATCTAATTATAATAATATCATATATTAATATTATTATATAATATATATATATAGAAATATATTATATAATATATATTATATAATATATATGTATATATATAGGTTATATATAATATAGTATATATATATAATATTATTTTATATATATATAGTATATATATATATATATATATATATAGTATATTATATATAATATATATATAATATATTAATATTATCTATATATATAATATATATATACGATATATATACACACAAACACCACACACACACCACACACACAAACAACACACACACAACACCCACACCCACACACACACACAACACACAACACACGCAACATGGTGCAAAACCCTTGTCTTCCAGGGAACGTCATTTTGGCCACCCCTAATTGCCAATCCCTAATTTTTCAGCGACCCCTATTATCGGCCCAACCCTTTGGTTTCAGGGGCATTTGAGAACCAAGTTTCGGTAACCCTTTTGTATTTTCAGGGGACAATTGCCTTGTAGCTTTTTGACTTGTTTTTTTGTGACTCTCTTGATAACAACATATATTGATTGGTCATCTTGATGTTCGTACATTTGATGGTCATCATTGATGGCTCAGCATTGCATAATGTCCAGTACATTTTGATGGTTCCCAATCACCGTTAGGAGTATCTATGATGTTCTATTAGTGTTCTAGGAGTATTAGATGAGTGCAGCATTTGGGACGTTCCAGTGTGAAGTGAGTGCCATATGCGCTATGAGCGACCCAATACTAGTCTCCAAGTGACATAGATCTGCGCCAACTGAGTGACGAAATGCGCCGGATCTGGCAGTGCCACTCTTATCAAGCTCGTTTTCCTACCATTACCCCTGATGGTCTATTACTTACGACTATGGACACTTAATACATGCATATATCTAGATTCTACCCTCCTACAGTTATATCTCTACATAACTGCAAGAATATTCTCAGTACGTGCATCTTGATCTACATATTCTCAATTGCACCACGGGCTCTATCCCGTTCATGTATATGAGCTTAGTTTTTTTTTCGTACAATTCACCACTTATACGCTTGAAGTTAATGTATAAATATATAGTACTATGATTTACTGCAATTATAGTATCATTAATTCAAGCTTACATTTTTATTATCTCACTATTATATATTATTCTACTAGTCAAATTCAACCTGATCCTGACGACTTACCACTATAACGTATAAGTATCAATAGATCTCAAGTATTGTCATTTATAGTTATTACTAACACGAACCACACAATCCCCTACACATGTGATGCCATCTCATCGCTTCTATACACTATCTTATCAGCTCACATTTAGAAACTTCCACCCATACCTATCTAGCGTCAACTCTACCCTCATAGCACTTAAACATGACTTCCCATATCTATAGGACCCACTATATGGACACTGACGCATACTACACTATCTCATGTTAGGCCTCCTATATCAACTGCGACCTCAGACTCAAAACATGACCGAGTTACACGGACACAGCCTAAGATACCAGTCATTACATATATACGACACATGCATCGCAGCCTCCCTCAGTCTACCCTACTTCACACTAATACTGCACACTCATTATCTACCGCCATTCACGTATCGATTAACCCCTCTAACACGCCATACTACTCTCCGATTCCTCATCCGTATTGATTTGCTCTAATACTACATCTTTACGCATTCCAAGTCATTGCTGAGTTTCATTCTATTGCCGATGATTCCGTAGTCGTTCTTCTCGAATGACTAGCCTCATCTGAATCGACACTCTATATTGACGTTAGTCTCTCCATTCCTTTAATGACATCACTACCTGACCATCTGGTACACACCCTCTGTGGTTCACTTTATATAGCTATCCTCAGATTTATGATGTTCTCTTTGATTGTCTCAATTTGTTGCTTCACTTTATGTCACCTCGCTTTGATATGTGTTCATCTTTGATGACCTCTTTATGCAATTTTCTAACACTTTCTAGCTCTTAATACCCTCACATAAGAAACAAAGCTAATTATTTATGTCTTTCCCTAGTCATAACGCCCTACCAGGGCGCAGCATACGCCCTTACCCCCAAGAGCAATCCCCGCCCGCAGTCGACCGTCGCATCCCGCCCGCGCGTTCCCGCCCGCGCGTTCCCCGCAGGTCCGAATTATTCAAAACTTTGAATAAACTATACTATAATATATATATTTATACTTATATACTATTAGTACTATAGTATACCAATTATAGCCATTGAATATTCATATAATATTCTATATATATATATATATATATTATTTATATAGAATATAATATATATAATATATATAATATAATAGGATATATTATAAAATATATATATATTTATATAATGAGTTAATAAATTATTTCTACTTAAAATTTTATTAAAACAACATTTTTCGCGTCCTCTAAGAAAACTTAACGCCTATTAAAAATGCAGGAATATTTCATACTTGTGATTCAACAAGCTTAAAATGAAATCTACCTGTACATGATTCATTCATTTTTAACTTTAGTTAACAACTTTTTTATTAAAACAATTTTAATTACAAGTAATGATTGAGGGAAGGAGAGGATGAAACCCCTTGCTTACCTTATCAACACGAAAACATATTAAGTATGCTTGTTTTACTACTTTACTGCTTTAAATTATATGTATGTTTGTAATACTAAAATATTGATATATTTGTTTACAAAAGAAAATGACTAAAAATCAAGACTAAAATCAATAGAGGTTTATAACAAAAAGCTAGTAATGCTTTAAGATTTATAACTTTACGTTTGAAACTCATATGTTTATGGTCTTAATTTTAAATTTATAAAAATTACATACCTTAAAGCAGTAGAATCAGTAAATCAATAGAAGTGTTACCTAGAACAAAAGGATTAGTATGCTTTTGATTTTACTGCCATACTGCTTTAACTCATATGTTTCTGCTTTAACTCAACAAATATTTACTCAAATTAATCCTTAAGCAGCTAAAATCAGTAAGATCAATGAGTGTACTAGCAACAAAGGATTAGTATGCTTATTTTTAATAGCCTCATATGCTTTACTGCTTTCATCACAATCAGGATTTTAAATAGCATCATCAGATATCTCCTTCTGCATTTTATGGTTTTTATTTTTTTATTTTTTTTTTACCTTCATTATTATTAACTGAGTTATGTATCTAAACTCTTTCTTTATCTTTTATTTCATGATTATTTTACTTATCATACTTAGTGTTATTACTTCATGCCTATTGTTATTACACACACCCACACACACTAACACACACACACACTACACACACCACAACACACACACACCTTACACACACACACCACACCTACACACACACACAGACATACACCTACACCTTCACACAAACACAACCTTACACGCGCCCATAGACACCCTGTTAAACTATCAAATTATTTCTTTTGTATGAACAAATTATAAGTATTAACATTATGTTTAATTAAATAGGTACATTTATATTACTCATTCTAATATAACAAATTATTTCAAAGTTCTTAAAACTTCTATAATAAATCAGTCGATTATCTTGACAAAGAGTTTATATTAAATGTTATACTTTTGTTTAAATTTATAGCTATCAGTTTATAAATAATTCTACTAAAATTTTATGAAAATTTATTAAAAAACATATTTACAGACCTTAAAGCAATAAATCAGTAAATCAGTAAGGCAGCCTAGCATCCCTCTACACCAAACTCTATGATACGCTTTCTTTATTGACTTACTGCTTTACATCATCTTTAGCCATTTAATAAGTATAAAAAGAACAAAATAAGCTATATTTAAAATAATAGGTTTATAAAATTCATTCTAGATTTTATTAAAAATCATTCTAACTTCATTACATTTATATTACTCGCTCAATGTTAACTAAAAATATCAAAAGTTTTTAATATTGGATTTTCTTTATTAGAATCTAGACAGTACAACAACACTAGGAAAATCACAACAAACCGCAATCGTACAGATACGAAACGACCTCTCCTGTAAATGTGTTGAAATAACTAACTTTAGCCGAAATTTGGTAAAACCTTTTTTACCGGGCGATTTTAGCCTAATTTACCAGGTCAAAAAATATATTTCATACTTTATTACAGTGTTAGGCCTAAATTTAAGCTTAAATTTAGGATAAGCCTTTTGTACCCCGGTTATTTAAGCCAAATACCAGTCAAAGAATCATCAATATCTGTAATTTCAATGCTTAGTATGTCCATACACCTATGTAAAAAGTATAAAATTATTTTAAGATATCAGTATGATTCATTTCCCCTTTATTATTATTATATGGAAATGTATTTAATTACTTTAAATAAGTTATTAATTATTGAACAGATGTGCTATAACATATTTATGATAAATACTTACATTGAAGAATAATTATGGATTCGGAAAATACTCGTTTGGTTAGATTTTTAAATTTCGAGATATTGTGAGATCTAGCGAATGCTACTCAAGCTGTTTATCTTAAGAATACTGGCGAAAGACAGCCGTCTGAGTGGATATTCACTTTATATATAAAGTACCAAGCTGGATCTATTAGGTGTTGCCTAATTATAGATACATGATCTACAGGCAGAATTTCACTATAATAGATGATAATTAATTCACTAGATTTAGAGTAGGTCACGTGAAGCCAAAAGCGAGCGCACCCACACAGCGCGCCCCTTCACGGAACCGATGCATGACCCCGTAGACGCAATATTACTGCGCGGCCTCGAAAATATTTTCCATATGAGATGTTGTTTTAAACTTCTATTACATCATTTTGTATTTTCAAATAAACCGTTTTCTAAATTATGAGTCAACCATTTTATTTCATACCTAAACATTTTGTTTTTTAAATAAATACCAATTTGTATTTTCTACAACATTAGTTTTGAAAAGAACATTTTTGTAGAAAAACAGTTTTTTATTTATCATCTTATAATTCCTTGAGGAAATAGAACAAATAGTCCGGATGTGACGCTGGCCAGTTCCTCTTTGTGGTATGCTTTAAGATCTATATTTTAAAGAGTAAAACATGTTTTAATTATGCCTTAAAGCTTACACCTATATAGACGTTAGAAGGTTAACTTTTCTAAAGTATATTCTTCCTGGATTCAGGTATGTCTTCGTTAATAGAGGAATTAGATGCTTAAAATGCATTTGCTTGTTTCGACATTACATACTTAGGATATATATATAGTAAATACAACAATCGTGACATGCCATAATAAATTCCCGCCTGTACAGAGCCTAATTGCCTTTATGGTATTCCGGAATTGATATAGATTTACTCAAAATTACATCGAAGCTATTATAAGGTATACCTATTCTATATCAGCTTTGTAGCATCCGGTAACCATGAGTAATATTCACATTTTTAAAAAATTCTCTACTTTTTTATTTTTATTGGATAAATAAATAATACGTATAGAGGCAGGTTGATTTACGTCGATTTTATAGAATAAAAACTTCGCGCAAACTAATATTTAACATACTAAGGGGCTGTCCAAAAATATCATCTACTAGATGTTAGCCCATTAACCACTTGAAATTTACAACGCCCCTCATTTTCGCGAGCCGGTATTAATATCACGCCGCGGTTCATGGCTGTCCTCACCGTGTTGCGCTTCGGGCACTCTCTATTTGCTTCTGATCTATATAATCTATGAATTTAATTATTATAATTTAGTGAAATTATAATTATTCTCAATGTAGTAATTTGTATAAATATGATATAATTAGTAAAAAAAAACACTGTTAAATAAAATCAATAACTGTGCACGCTTAACAGCTAAACGACTATGATTTAAAATGATTGGTCTAAAGATATAAACCACCTGCTCAATACAAGTTAAAGAACTAGCTATTTATTTATTAATCAAATATAATGCTTAATATGAAAAACGTTTTACATACCTAAAAGCAAAAAGCATAAAATAATCTCGACCAATACATACGCAGTCATATAAGAGATTAAGGATTATCCATCCATCACAAAGAATAAGGAATCATTTCCTTTCTTAACGCCATTAAAGGATCACTAACCTATCCAGACATGTTTAATTTGAATATATTTATAAAAATATAATTAACATTGATTCTTGTTATACTTGGATTACTTTAGACTGGTATTAGGGCTTAAATCGCCCGGGTACAAAAGCTTATCATAATTTAGCCGTAACGTAGTATATTTCACCACTTTACAGAAAAGGCAGATCTTGAATATATTTTGACCTGTGTTTAAAGAACCTAACCCCGGGTATAAAGTTTATCCTAAATTTAGGCTAAATATATTTCAACACATTACGAAGAGTCGTTTCGTATCTTGTTAGAGGAGTGCGGGTGTTTGGTTTCTCAGTGTTGGATTGCAATTACATAGATAATAATAAGAAAATCCTTTTAAAAACTTTGAATATTTTTAGTTAACTTGAGCGTGGAAATATAAATGTAAGTGAATAATGTTATTTTTAAATAAAATCTAAATATTTTAAATAAATACTGTTATAAAGGGGAGATTAACTTATTTTGTTTATTTTTTATACTTATTATATGATAAAAGATATGTAAAGCAGTAAAGTCATTAGAAACAAAACGTGGCATAGCGGGGGTAAGTAATTAGAGGCTTGCCTTTACTGATTTAACTTATTTATGCTTAATACGTTAAAAGATATGTTTTTATAAAATTCATAAAATTTTAGTAAAATTATTTTAAAACTGATAAGTTATAAATTTATAAACAAATAAATAAAAATCAATTAATAAATTCTTTTGTATCAAGATATGAGATTTATTATAGTAAGTTTTAGAAACGTTAAAAATTTTAGTTTAATGAATAGTAATATAATTAAAGTTATTAATTAAAAAACATAAAATGTTTAAAATTATAGTTATGTCATACAAATGAACTTATTTAATGTTTAAACGGCGGTCTAGTGCGAGGTAAGTGGTGTGTGGGAGGTGTAGCATAGTCTATGTATTGTGTGTAGGTTGTGGTGTGGCTTGCCGCCACGTGTGTGTGTGGATTGCTTGTGTGTGTAATGTGTGTGTGTGTATTGTGTGTGTGTGTTAATTTGTATAATAACAATAGCATGAAGTAAATAACACAAGTATATAATAAAGAATAATAAACAAGAATAATAATTAAAAATAAAATAAAAAAATTAAAAAAAATAAAAGATTAAAATAAGAAAAAAAAAATAAAAGTATTAAACAAGAATAAAAAGAACATATATATAACTACATTATTGATTAGCAGTAATGTATGTGAGTTAAAGCGTAAAACATATGAGTTAAAACGTTGGAACACAGTAATACACAAAGATACTAATCCCTTTGAGTGCTAGGAACACTTTCTATTGATCTTTAACTGATTTACTTTGCTTTAAGTACGCTGATGTCGATAAATATATGAGCATTAAAGCCTGCACAGGTAAATATGAGTTAAGCAGATTAAAGACAGTAAAACACCACATGCACTAGAATTTACGTTAGTACTTAGGAAACTATATTTATTAATGACATTAATAAACTACATTTCCTGTACAGAATATATAGTTTAAGGCACCTAATGTGCATCAGGTAACATACAAAGCGGATACTAATCCCTGTTTGCTTAGGAGAACCTCTATTGAGTTTACGTATCGTTTACCCTGCTTTACGTATGTAATGTCTATACACGATATGAGTTTACCAGGTAAACATATGAGTTAAAAGCTAGGTAAAGCAAGCTAAACAAAAGTAGTACTAATCCACTTTGTTGTATAGTTACACCTTACTGAATTACTGATTTAATGCTTTAAGGTATGCAATGTTAATAAAGATATGAGAATAAGGCATCTTTAATAACATATTGAAGTTTAAAGCAGTAAAGCAGCTTAAAAGCAAAACATCTAATCCTCTTTGTAGTAACACCTTAATTGATTACTGATTTATGCTTTAAGGTGAATATGTAAATGTTTTTAATAAAAATGTTTAACTTCTAAAGTTACTGAAGACTCATATATATTTGAAAGAAATTTTTTAATAGTTTACATTGATATACACCTATGAATAGTGTTAAACTAATAGGTCTTTATGAGTTACAGTTTAATCGCGAAAAATGTTTATATAAAGTTTAGTATGAATAATAATGACTCTATAGTATATATATATATATTAATATTATAATATATTATATATATATATATATATATATATTTAATATAATATATATAATATTCTTACTATATATTACTATATATATATATGCTATATATATTTCATTCGCCCGGAATATTGCGCCTCGGGACCGCGGCGGCGCGGAGCCGCGGAACATTGCCGCGGAGCACGCGGCGTTCGGAACCGCGGCGGATGCGCGTGTCGCACATGAGGTGCGGGTTGCCCGCCTTTGCGGGGAGGCGCATGCTACGCATGGTGGGCCGTATTACAGGGAAACTTCCAATTATTAGCTAGTGTCTATGAATATGTGGGAGAAAGCTAGAAAATGGTTAGAAAATGAATCAAAAGATGAGTCATCAAGATGAACCTTCAAAGTTGATAGGTTCCATCAAAATTGAACCATCAAAGATGAACCATCAATAAAATTGAGCTCAAGAGAAAACCCAAAGAATGAACACAAGAGATTCATCAGAGAACATCAATATAGTAGTATCAAAGATGAGTCATCAAAAAGTAGAACCATCAAGTGAAATATCAAAATACGAGTGTGTTGAGATGTAAGGTAAGGTATCTGTGTTGAGATAAGTGTACTATGGCTAGTAAGTGTCTAGTTCAGTGTAAGTGTCTATGGAGTGTAAGTGTCTATGGGGAGTGTAAGTGTCTATTGTGAGTGTAAGTGTGTATAAGGGTGAGTGTATGTGGTATATACTATATACTATATGCTATATAATATATATATAGATATATTAAATATAATATATATATATAATATATTATATTATATATATATATAAATATATTTATATAATAATATATATTATATATATTATATATACTATATATAGATAATATATATAGCTATATTAATATATAATTAATATATATATAATTATAATATTATATATATACTAATATCTATATATATATTATTATTATATATTATAATATATATATATATACTTATATATAATATATACTATATATATAGATATATATAGTGCTTATAAAGTGTTAGAAAAAGTACTACTGTCAGTAGGAGCATCTAGCAATTGTAAACCTATAACCCAATCGAATTACTGAAACTATAAACCTAGGGATATAGACACCCATATTAGAGCTATTCTAGGTTCAGGGGGAGGCTAGAAAGGCTTGAAAAAAGTGGCACTCAGTGGCACTATGTGACTCAGTGGGCACTATGTGGCACTCACTTGACAACTCATGGCACCACTTGCACTTATTGCCTCATTGACAATACTTGCATCACTGCACTCATCTAATACTCAAAACTAATTGATCACTAGTACTCTTACGGTGCATTGGAACACAATGTACTGAACATCAAAGTATGACCATCAATATAGTTGTTCAAAGAACTCATAAAAAAAGCTTACAAAGGTCAAAAAGCTACAAGGCAAAAATTGTCCCTTATCAAAGGTCGAGAAAATTTGCTCATTAACTTTGGGAGGGTGGAAATTTTAGGCGCCGAAAAATAGGATGGCATAAATTAGTGCCAAAAATGACCCCTGGAAGACCAAAGGCTGGAAGTGTGTGTTTTTGTGGTGTGTGGTGTGTGTTGGTTGATCCTGTGTGTGATGTGTGGTGGGGTGTGTGTGGGTGTGATGTGATAAGGTCAACTGATCGCTATATATATTATAATATTATACTATTAAATTATTAATATATGATTTGTTTTATATATTATATTTATATATATCTATAATATATACATATAGTTATATGTATTATTTAAAATATTTAGTACGTAGCACGTGTGGTGTAGTTGTGTGTGTGATGGTGTGTTGTGAGTTGTGTGGCGTAGGGCAATGCGACCGCGAGCTGGAAAAAGTTCAGGACAGATCACATAAGGTCAGATACCTACATGATACTTATGTTAGCACAGTTTACTTACAAAGGCAAGGTGCAGGTTACCTGAGAGCTCAGATAATCCTACTATTACCTTACGACCTTTGAGAATGGCAAGTCTTAAGAATGTCAATTTCGCCTTGATCCGATATCAAGGCCGAAATATCATGTCAAACAAGGTAAACAAGGTTAAGACATCAAAATAGGGCTAAGCCCCTAAAGGGGAGTCAAAGGGGGCCAAAATAGAGATTAACAGTCGCGGAAGCATCAGCTGGCGCTCCATTTTTAAAGTCGCCTTCACATGTTACAGGTTTGTTAGAATCAAAAGGTCTAAAGGTCAAAAGGTCAAAATGTCCAAATGCTTCACAAACAGATGAGGAAGTAAAAACAGATAAATTTAAGTATGTAGAGATAAGATTGGTGCTGCTAGACAAAATGCATACATGACAAGAAATACTGGGAAAGTACGAGGGTTTTATTTCCAGATAAGCGGTAACAAGAACCAGAAAGGACACGACCCACGACGACAATATGTGATAAAAAGAGATGTATCTAGATTAGTCCGATGGGATGGTCGTTCGCTCTGTTATTGCGCATATATCCACCGTGACCGGGATGGTGAATAATGATGACATGGTCAGGTGGTCTAGACAGCCGTGTAGCCGCATTGATTGGGAGATAGAGTAACGGTGGGCGGGGATTTGAGAAGAACATGAGTGTAGTTTTGATTTAGTGTAATTTATCAGAGTCTTGTAAATTATCAACGTTAAAGCGGATAGTATTTAAAAAATACGAATCCTTTTTCTAATTTCTGGGTAAATTGTAGATATGGCGGAAATTAGCCGACCTTATGATATAACTGTACGCGGACTGGCGTTGGTAAATCGTTTAGTGCGTTTGCCTGCGCTTCGTAAAAAATTCTTCCACCACATATGCGCTGATGGTAAGATCGTTCGAAGAGTGAGTTGACATGAGGAAGCATTCGTGAGTATTGTGGCAGAGCGAATGAGTAGTTTAACATTCGTCTGCGGGAATCTGAGATATTATATTATAAGAATTAGCCGCTATGAATTATATTTATCTGAGGATTATTTCCTTAAAAGAGAAGTTTCACAATAAATATAAGTGGATATTATTTCATAAGATTATCAATATATTTGAGTCGGTGAATGTTTTAAAAACAAGGTTGAATGGGCGTAATATAGTATATATAGATGTAATTATATAAATTATTCGCTAGCATAAATACTCACGCGAGTGATAGGGGTGGTTAGACTAGTGGATTTTTATAGTGTAATTCTTGAATAATTAGATGTTTAAACCGTTCGAGATTGAATGGATAGCCTCTTTCTCGTCAATGCGTGAAATTGTAATTATTAAGTTGTGACGATTTTACCTTTAATAGCCCCGAATCGCATTTTAGATAAATATTTATTTTAGGATCTTTTTTTTAATTTATCATAATGATTATCTCTATATTCAGGAAAATAGTAATCTAGGATTTACAAAGGGTTCATAATGAAGCACCGTTGGTGGAAAAAAAGATATTAGTAAAGTGACATAATAAATACTTGAATTTTAACGGAAAATAAAGAAGATGATAATGCGCTTTGAAGACATAATCATGTTAGAATTAGCAGCTTTAGAGAGAGAATACATGCATTGAAGATGATGTCGAGGTATGAAAGGAGGAAGAGGATGATGATGAATCTGACGAAGTAGATGAATCTGAATCAGATCGCAGGAATTGTAATAAATGAATCCAAATGATATATAACGTCAGATATATATTATATATATATATAATATTAATAATATATAGAGATAATATATAAGTAATATTATTTATATATGTATAGTATTCATTCGACGGTTATTCTATACTAAAAGTTAATTTGGAATCAATAAATAATCTATTTAGATTTATATCCGAAGTATATATTAGATATAATAATTGTATTATCAATATAAGTTATGGGCTGATAACTCACACTATATTATTTAATAAATATTTGTTATATATTAATCTAAAAATGGTTAAAGATATATCGCCATATGATATTATACATATTGATATATATAGAGAATATGTATAGAATTGAGTATATATAACTTAAGAAATCAATTTATAGTATTCAATTATATATCTATATATATATATATATACATATAGGTATATATTATATATATATATATATATTATTATTATGTAGAATCCATTATTAATATTATAGTCTAAGTTAGATAAATATAATTGATCAGTAGTAGTACGAATATATTTGTATATATTATATATGTATATATTAGTATATATATATAATATAAAAATTATATATAATATATATATATATATAAATATATATACAGTATAAGTATATATATTTATATTCGGAGGACTTAAAGACCTTAAAACGAAATGACACAACATATAGGGTGAAGTACAGAGGAGAGGCAATGAAGTAGTGCTGTCTTTAAGACATTTATCACAAGAAGATGATGTTATTTAAGGGAATGGTGCAGAGAGATTTTGTGTTTTACTGTATCATCAAGTAAAGTCTTTTACTTCAGCGATAGACTATTTTTCCATTTTCGAGAAAAAGAAATTTTAACTTTTCAAAGAGATTTTCAATTTTAGATAAAGGTTTCCTAAATTTGTTCTACTCAAATAACTTTTTTTTTGACTTGTAAAGAATATTTTAAACAGGTAAATAAGAAAATAAGAATATGACACCACTCTTGTATTTTTGCTTGAATTTAAATACTTTTCGATTTTTATATTTGTATTTTCAAAATTTTTTTATATGTTGTGTGTGTGTAATTGCATTTTGTAAAAAAAAAATTGTTCTATGAGGGAAACCAAGGATATAAGTGCGAAATAAACTTTATCTCGTGTAGTTATTTCTCCAGCGTCCCTTCGACGTCAGTTTACACTGCTATTCGAAACAGTAGTTTTAAGAATTCGAAAATATCCCCTACTCAGCTAACCCTTTATAAAAATACTTAATATTGATATAGATACTACATACACCACCTATACATTACTATATATATTCACATAATTTTAAAATAGTTATATATTAAAAATATAAAATCTTATATATTTAAATATTAAAACATCACACATTTTAGCTATACCAATTATTAATCACTTTATTTTTACTTATAACTTATAAAACGTTTATTATACTACGTAATAACCAAAAAAAAAATTACAAAATAAAAAAAACATAATGATCAGATAAAATAGAAAACAAATCTAAATTTGTTATACTTAGACTTAAAAACAGATCAGCACTTCACCTAACAATTATGATTCGAGAACAACGAAGGTACTAATATTGAATGAAAAATATGATAATATATATATATACATGTGCATATATAAGTATTAGTGATATGAGAGTTATATATATATAATATTCTATATTATAAATAAAATATAGGTATAAATATTAGATTGATTACTTAAAAATTAATCTTTGACGATATAAGATAGAGACAGAAGAAGGTAGCAGACAATGCGAATAGAGATAGTAACATCTCAATTCTCACTCTCCTTCTCATTCCGTTCATTTTTTGACCCTTATATTCAATTTGGTAATTTTATTACTTATAAACACAATTGTGAATTTGTATTTATATTTTTTTAATTATTTAATAATGTTACACAAGTGTGGAATGTGTTTTAAACAATTTATTTTTGTATATGAGAAGTTAGAGGTTAAGGTTAAGAGATCTCCTACATTATTTGTCATTTGTAAAATTTATATGTTAACTCTCTGGATGTGCTTCGAACAAGCAATTGGTTGCCCACAGTGTCAGCAGCAAAATCATTATATTGTATATTATATTTTCTTTAGCAACAGATATCAATTATTATACTGCGCTGCTTTCGGCAGCAAAGTTATAAATTTTGTACAATTTATATTTACGGGGCTGCCTTTAGGGCAGTAGATTATGAATTCTAACTCTTTATATATTTGATTTTCGCAGATGGACAGTATAATTAATACTGCGCTATACTGCTTGGCAGACAAAATGGTGTTGGAAATAATTTTATAGTACTGGTGCTGCTTCGGATGTAAAGTCTATAAATTCATATTTAATCATTTATCTAATTTGCACATAATATCTTGACTGTTTATAAACTTAATTCTTTTGTTGTGTGTGTAGTATTTTCACAGGATTCATCATTGACAG
>JABUQX010097432.1:17500-20000 GCA_015478945.1 Trachelipus rathkii | reverse complement strand
ATTTGAAAAACTCTTCAGTACCTTTTAAAACACATTCCTAAAAAGAACAAATCTGTTCAGTTTGTGCCCCAAGTTCATGATCAACTTTGTTTCCTTTGACTATTGAAATTCATTTCGTACTTGATCCAACCCTTCATTATACA
This sequence comes from Trachelipus rathkii, assembly GCA_015478945.1. Taxonomy (NCBI): domain Eukaryota; kingdom Metazoa; phylum Arthropoda; class Malacostraca; order Isopoda; family Trachelipodidae; genus Trachelipus; species Trachelipus rathkii. Next base: position 19,857 of record JABUQX010097432.1, on the reverse strand, counting down.
ACTATTATATTAGTATCAATTTCATTATTATTATTATTATTATTATTATTATTATTATTATTATTATTATTATTATTATTATTATTATTATTATTATTATTATTATTATTATTATTATTATTATTATTATTATTATTATTATTATTATTATTATTATAGTCCATACTGTGATATTCTTTTGACATATTACATTTTTAATTAAAATGTTGCAAGTGTTATTGTTATTAATAGTTGGCAACTCCTAAAATTGTCAATTCATTTGATTGTAGATTCTTGGAATCCTCTAAAACTCTATAATGAATCATTCTCTAATTTAGTATTGTAGGAAATGATGAGAGGCGAAGTTATATTCCTCTTTTTGGAAGTTCCTGCAAAAAAAAAAAAAAACTTTTATGCAAAGAAGAATCATCGGTTCAAACCTCAAATTAAGGGGGTTCTATGATAGCCGACTCGCTTTTTGTAGTCCGTATTCTCTCCAATTTTTTTTTTAAATATAGGCTTACTCGTTCAATTATTTTTGTCATTATTATTGCTAGTAATTTTCTAGCCTTCTATCATAACTTGTTTTTCTCATATTATTATTATTATTATTATTATTATTATTATTATTATTATTATTATTATTATTATTATTATTATTATTATTATTATTATTATTATTATTATTATTATTATTATTATTATTATTATCGGCAAGATGAAAAACATATATTTGAAGGCTTGTTTCCTTTGGTGTGAAGCATGAACTGCAAATAAAATGACGAGAAAAAAGCTAAAGTTTTGATAAAAGAATATGTTCAAGACTGTATGGAGATATAGTTGAATCCTGCAAAAAATATTCAAAGCATGACAAAGTATGGCTAAATCATAATGTATCCTTTTATTGAAAGAGACATATTCAGAACATGAATAGACAAAAAGGTTCTAAGGTCGGATGTAAATGGTGAAATAAAGGCAGTTTTATGGTGTGAAAGTGTAGATCGAATTCAAGGTAGAATTTTTGATATGAATTGATATAGAAAGACATAACATCTGGTTTAGGTATCAGGAATAGATAAAAAGACATAACATTCGGGTAAATATAAGGAATAGATAGAAGATAACATTTAGGGTAGATATCATGAATAGATAGAAAGACGTGGTAAATATTCAGGAATGGATAGATCGACATAACATCTGGGGTTAATAACAGAATTGCCGAGTCGGTCGGTAAATGTGTGTGTGTGTGTGTGTGTGTGTGTGTGTGTATGTAGGTGTGTGTAGGTGTGTGTGTGTGTGTATGTGTGTGTGTGTGTGTGTGTGTGTGTGTGTGTGTGTGTGTGACTTCATAAATGCACATTTTGCAATACTTCTTTTCCATTGTCATCATTTCTTCTTATCTGATTTTAGCCTTTCTGTAGTTTTATTTTTATTTTTGTCCTTCTGCGCTTTTTCCCTAACATTTAAATTATGTATTCACATTCTTTTTCATAAATGACATTGTAATTTTTTATACTTTTATTCTATTGTCCTTTTGTGGAATAAAGACGTAGCTCAATGTTAATTGCGCTCTCTCTCTCTCTCTCTCTCTCTCTCTCTCTCTCTCTCTCTCTCTCTCTCTCTCTCTCTCTCTCTCTTCTCTCTCTCTCTCTCTCTCTCTCTCTCTCTCTCTCTCTCTCTCTCTCTCTCTCTCTCTCTCTCTCTCTCTCTCTCTCTCTCTCTCTCTCTCTCTCTCTTGATTGAAATATGACAAGGGACTAACAAAACTGATTTATGCACCATGTGATATCGAATTTGTTTACCAATTGGCAAATGGTACGTAGAAATGCGTATCTGTTTTCAATGTAATTTAAAATCTGGCGTCATATAGCTACGTTGATATCAAAAATTCTAAAATGTCCGTCTAAATTTAGAACGAAATAAATTTATCATAATGATTTTAATTGGTAAATGCCCCAAACTGTCAAAAAAGTTCCTATTTATAACATCTTTTAAGACTAATCTCTCTCTCTCTCTCTCTCTCTCTCTCTCTCTCTCTCTCTCTCTCTCTCTCTCTCTCTCTCTCTCTCACGTGTTAAAGGTTTTTTTTATTCACCTTTTTTTCTTAAATAAGAACAAAAATATCTCAAGAAAAAAAGAAAAAAAGGTATTGTGGAAAACATGTGATCAGACTTTTTACTTTATACCACGATCAAGGTCTGAAAGAGAGAGAGAGAGAGAGAGAGAGAGAGAGAGAGAGAGAGAGAGAGAGAGAGAGAGAGAGAGAGAGAGAGAGAGAGAGAGAGAGAGAGAGAGAGAGAGAGAGATTTCGGTGTATGTATGTTTGAATGTATTTTCCTCAGTTAATAATTTCGTTTTTATGTTTTTGGTTTTTACAT